>JAJOOR010010854.1:0-37500 GCA_036250505.1 Solanum acaule
GTAGGAAACAAACAAAATAGACAGGAATGGATGGTGAGGAGAAGGAACAAATATAAGAGAGATAAATATGGGCGTATTGAAGGGGAGGTTGATTATCAGGATGAAAACATCTTTGAGGCACTAAGGGAGGATCAGGATAAGGATACAATGGAAAACATGACGGACAATAAGGAAGGCAAAAGTACTAAAGAATGGGTGGAAAATACATTTGAACATAAAGAGAAGGAGGACATGTTGAAAGTACACGAGATACTGAATGAAGGGAAACAGGATAACACGGAAACGAAACAGTGTGACACTGAAGACGTACAAAACACACAGGGGGAGAAAGAAGCAATGACAGAACAAAATGAAGGAGCAAAGTACAAAACTGACAAGGAAGGTGCTCTGGTGATTGCTAAAATAAATGAGGAGGAAGTAACTCCACTAGCTATGCAGATGGACAATGATGGGGGAGGTATGGATCAAAATATGAATGACATAGAAAAAGAAGACTTATCTCAAAACATAAGGCAGATGGCAATATAAGGTGATTTATCCCCAAAGCAGATCGGAAAGTTGAATAATATGCATACCAAACAAAGGAATCTCAATGAAGAAGAAATTACAAAGGCCCAAGCATCATCCAGGCAATCGAAGAGAACGATTGTCAAGAATTCAAAATACCAATGAAAGCCTTAATATGGAATATTAGGTCAGTAAACACCCAAAAAGCGTTTACAAGACTTAAAAATCTCCATAGAAGATTTCAATTTTATTTTGTGGGCCTAATGGAACCATTCAAAGATAAACAAGAAATTGATTAATTTAGTAAAAGGTTGGGAATGAAACATGTTGTCGCTAATGCCAATGGTAAGATTTGGGCTTTTATTGATGAGATACTTGATAGTGAAGTGATACGAGATGAAGATCAGATGCTAACTATTAAATTACAGAATCAAGTATCTCATCAATAAAAGTGAACTTACCATCGTCCTTTCCACCTTTACACAAATAAGCACATAAGAGACATAAACATTACTTAAGTCACATCATCACATTAAAACCAGCATCTAAGACAACTCTAAGTCATACTTGTGCAATGTGCAATTAGCATCCCATACTACTACTCACACTAAGTACTCCTTTGAAGTCACCATAGACAAGGAACATTCATACTCAACAAGTCATAACAAGGAAGTAACTCATAATACAATCCAAGTATAGCATGCATCTTCACATTAAACATATAAGCATTTGAGTCACTCATTCTTCATTAGCTTCATTAAGAACACCTTCATTCATTAGACATTAAGCCAACATTCTTCATTAACATCATCATAAGAGCACATTCATTACATTTAACATTATATAGGAACACACCACAACCTCTCTCAAAGCCTACTTGTGCAATGCATAGATGGCGTCTCAAACCACCACCCAGACTAAGTAGTGCATTCTTAAGAAGCCATAGTTTATTAACATTCTTTGTGGGGGTAAGCGTTAACCGACATAGAGCATGTGAGCTTGCCATGGAATCCCGGTGTCTCCCTCACCGGATAAAGGGATTCCTACTTGCCTAAGGTAGGACCATTGTTTTTATGGCTTAAGTGGATTCAGTAGCTAGACCTACGTGGGCACACGGGATATGGATATTACTACTAGATACCCCACCTCAACTCCTAGATGAGCATCCATCTCAAGAGGTCTCTACTAGATACCCCGCCTCAACTCACGGATGAGCATTCACCCCAATTCATAGCCACTCGGTGTTTGGCATTATTCCCCGCGGAGTATTTGACATTCATTACATTCCTTCATTATGGGATAAGAGATTGTTACTAGATATCCCACCTCAACTCACGGTTGAGTATCCATCTGAGACCCAACATTCATTAAAATGGGATATGGGGATTGTTACTAGATACTCCACCTCAATTCCCGAATGAGCATCTATCCCAACCCAACATTCATTCATTGGAAAGCTCATAGATTCAAAGATGAGAATAACCTTTCACCTAAGAATCCCCTTAATGTGAGGATTTTTTCATGTGGATTTGTTCACAGACCACAAGACTCTCCAGTATGTTTTCAGTCAGAATGAACTTAATCTCAGACAAAGGAGGTGGTTAGAGTTGCCTAATTATTACGAAATGAGTATATTCTATCACCCAGGTAAGGCTAATGTTGTTGCTGGTGCTGCTCATGTTGAGGAAGGAAATAAAGATTTGGCAAAGGAAGTTCAAAGACTTGCATGTCTGGGAGTCCATTTGTTAGATTCCAATGAAGGTGGAGTTGTTGTGATGAATGGGTCTGAATCATCATTAGTGTCAGAAATGAAGGAGAAACAAGACAAAGACCCCATCTTAGTTGAACTAAAGGCAAATGTTCATAAGCAGAAGGTAATGGCATTTGAACAAGGGAGAGATGATGTGTTGAGATATCAAGGTAGATTGTGTGTTCCAAAAGTGGATGAGCTACAACAGAGGATCATGAAAGAATCTCATAGCTCGAGATATTCAATCCATCCAGGTTCCACAAAGATGTATCACGACTTGAGAGAAGTCTATTGGTGTAATCGTATAGAGAGGTGCATTGCAGATTTTGTAGCTAAGTGCCCAAATTTCCAGCAAGTTAAGGTAGAACACCAAAGGCCATGTGGTGTGGCTCAGAACATAGCTCTTCCGAAATGGAAGTGGGAGATGATTAATATGGACTTCATTACTGGTTTGTCGTGATCTGGCAGGCAGCATGATTCGATTTGGGTGATTGTAGATCGGATGACTAAATCAGCCCATTTTTTCTGGTAAAGACTACTAATTCCTTAGAATATTATGCGAGTTTATACATCCGTGAGATAGTCCGACTTCATGGAGTTCCTTTGTCTATCATTTTAGATAGGGGTGTGCAATTCACCGCTCAGTTTTGGAAGTCATTTCAGAAAAGTTTGGGTTTGAAGGTAAACCTTAGTACTGCTTTTCATCCTCAGAAGGATGGTCAATCAGAGCGCACTATTTATAAATTAGAGGATATGTTGAGAGCATGTGCAATGGATTTCAAAGGGAATTGGGATGACCAATTGCCTCTTATAGAGTTTGCATATAATAATAGCTATCACTCAAATATTTAGATTGCTCCTTATGAGGCTCTTTATGGGCGAAGGTGGAGGTCTCTTATTGGTTGGTTTGAGGTTGGTGAAGCTGAGTTGATAGGACCAAAATTAGTTCTTCAATCCATGGGGAGAAGGTTAAAATAATACAAGAGAGGTTGAAAACAACGCAGAGCCGTCAGAAATCCTATACAGATGTTAGGAGAAGTGATTTGGAGCTCGAGGTTAATGATTGGGTCTATTTGAAGGTTTCACCTATGAAGGGTGTTATGAGATTTGGTAAGAAGGGAAAGCTCAGTCCCCGATACATTGGTCCTTACAAGATATC
Organism: Solanum acaule; assembly: GCA_036250505.1. Classification (NCBI taxonomy): domain Eukaryota; kingdom Viridiplantae; phylum Streptophyta; class Magnoliopsida; order Solanales; family Solanaceae; genus Solanum; species Solanum acaule. The sequence goes on from JAJOOR010010854.1 coordinate 3,417, forward strand.
CAAGAGAGTTGGCAATGTGGCTTATGAATTGGAACTACCATTAGAGTTAGCAAGAGTCTATCCGGTATTTCACATCTCTATGTTAAAGAAGTGTTTAGGTGATCCTTCACTTACTGTGCCTACCAAGAATATTGGTATCAAGGAAAACCTATCTTATGAGGAGATTCCCATCCAGATTCTTAATCGACATGTTCGTAAGTTGAGAACCAAAGAAATTGCATCAGTCAAAGTCTTGTGATGAAATTAGTTTGTTGAGGAAGCTACATGGGAGGCCGAGGAAGATATGAAGAAGAGATACCCTCATCTTTTTTCCTCCGAGTTAGTTCCAGTCCAAGATATTAACTCTTCCTAAAGTACTCATTCAATTCAGTCGCTTCTTCATTATTTTGAGTTCATGAGTTTTAATGGGAATTTTGCACTATTTTGGGTTGTTAAACATTTCCCTACCAATTCCATGCTCAGTTCATCCATCATTTAAGGGCGATTGATCCCAAGGGGGAGATATTGTAACACCCCAAAAATTTCTAAGCTCAGGCCCGAACCGTTCTTTAATTGCCTGTAAAATTGAATCGGGTGATCCTTAAGTTACTCATATGTGTAAATGTCATTTCATTGGTGTTCGAATGGGTTTGGATATGATTTAAGGTCACAAGAACCCCCTAGCACAAAGTTGAATTGAAATCTTCATTTCCGATTAAGTTTTGACATAAGATTATACTTAGGTTAACTTCAAATGATCATATCTACCAGCACAAAATGAATTATGTAACCTATGACCTATGAAATTAAAGTTCTTTGAATCCTCTTTCCAATGCCACAAAGGTTGTCTCATTTCATTGTCGAAGTAAAAAGTTATGACCGTTTTACCAAAGACTAACAAACCAGAGTTTTTCTGAGTCTGTGAACGACGGCCCCAACAGACGGGCCATGGGTTGAACGATGACTCGTCCTGTCAGACCGTCGTTAGAGTACTGGGGTCAACTTTTTGGGTCCAAATCCTATGGATCCAACCGACGGGCCGTAGGTGGACCTACTGGCCGTTGTTTGGACTCGTAAATGGACTTTTGAGCCTAAAAAATCAATATAGAATCCATGGGTGGGATCTACGGTCCGTGGGTCAAACCACAACCCGTAGGTGGTCCCGTGGACAATTTTTGACAGCTTTTAAAGAGGGCTAGTTTAGTCTTTTCCCACCTTCTCTAAGCCTAACCAACGACGTTTTTCACCTAATTAAGGTCTAAATAGTGTCAAAACATTATTTTACGTTCTTTAACACTTCAAAGACTTAGAGCAAGGACTCAAGAGGAGAAAAGCTAGGGTATTCTATCGTTCTTCGAATTTCATCGATTTCGCCAAGAACTTTGTTCTTCCCAGGTATGTAAGGCTATCATAGTGATGGACTGAGTTCGTCCTCACGTCCTACATCTACTTTCTATCAGTAAAGAATAATTTAGGGTTACATCCGTAGTTTTGACAATTCTTGAGATGTGTTCCTTGTTGAATTTCGAGTTGTTATTCCAAATTTTCTAGTTGCCATATATTATGTATTGAGATTCTTGAGTTGATAATTCATGCCTATTTTTAAACATAAACATATTAGTTGAAGTATTCACTTAGTTATTGATGAGAATCTTTTTAACCGAATAATTATCTTAAATTGATTTTCTTATAAGGTAAAAATGAGTTTTTGAGGAAAGTTTTAAGAGGCATTTTGAATAAATCTTAAGGGAATTATTGACTCCCAAATTTATCATTTTTACAACGAGAAAATAGAAACTTTTATTTCTAAGCAAGTAATGAGTTCAGAGTTAATTCAGAGCAGTTGTCTCTTTAAGAGGATAGTTGAGCAATTATCTTAAACCAGAGAAATAGTAATGTTTTTATACATTGAGCAAAGGTAAATATTATTGGGAGTAGTATTGAGCACCGATATGAGGTAGAGTTCAGACAACTCACAACCACCATAAACCATGTCTTGCCCGCATAGGTACATGATCAAACTCTTTAGATGAATCCTTAGAGCCTTCGGGCATAGCTTAGTGGATCCATTTAGTTGAGGTGTTCAATATCCCGGCATGATAGAGGACAGTTCTGGCAGCATGGACAAGACGTTGTATCATCACTTAACTATAGTGATGGTTGTCGGTTAGAGAATCTCCCAATAGAGTTAAAGTGTATTTTTTATATATCACTTATTATGCTAAAGTTCAAACAATGAGAAAGTATTTTTGTCATATTTTAATGATTTCACTTCCTTATATTTTTACATTTAGTTAAGTATATAACTACATCTATTGCAGCCCTTTCTTTCAGTTGTTTGTTATTCAACTATATTAGTACATTCAATGTATTGATTCATTCGACATGCATCTTTTATGATGCAGATATAGGTGTTCAGGATCATCAATAAGCATTTTGTTGAGATCACTTTGTGCTTCAGATAGCTTTGGTGAGCCTTCTTGCTTTTCGTAGGATTTTACAATTTACTTTCATGTTATTGTTGAGTTGTCGTAGGTCTTGTCCCGACTTCTATCCTAGTATTAGAGGGTTCATAGATAATTAGAGTTGATGAGTCTCTCAGTATTTCCTTTTGTTTGAAACGTTTTGAGATTGTCTTGCAAAGTATTATTATTATTGCACTTAAGTATTTTCAGACAGTTGAGTTAAGTATTTACTTGTGTTTGAATGTTCTAAATTCTATTTTTAAAGTCTTTTTATGCTTGAGTAAGTCTTTCACTAAATAGTCAGTCAGTCCAAGGGTTCGCTTGGGGATGAAAATTGGTTCTCCGGTATCGGCCACCTCCAGAGTGTAGGCTCGGAGCGTGACACATACCCCATACCTGACCCTTCCCATTCAAAAAGAATTAAAAAAATTAAATTTTATTATTTTTTAAATTTCAAAAATATTTTTATCCCTACCAGCAACCCAAACCTCTCACCCCTCCTAAAAAAAAACTGAAAAATTGAAAAATGTTTCAAATTTTAAGATTTTTTTATCGCAGCCAACCCCTACAAACCCTACTTCCTACCCTCCGCCCCCTTCCTAAAAAATAGCTTTTGAAAAATATTTCAAATTTTATTTTATTTTTTACGCCACTCCACCCACCACCCCTCCCCAACAAGGCCACCCCCTTCCCTGCCACCCACGTCAATTTTAAAAAAAAAAAAATTGGGAAATATTTCAAATTTAATTTTTTTCATTTTTTACGCCACCCTCACCCCTACCTACCACCCCTAACCCCACCCAGGTCACCCCGTCAAATATTATTGTTTTTAAAAATATATGTTTTTGAAGAATACTTCAAATTTTTAAAATTTTATTTTTTATGCAACCCCCACCCCTCAGTCGCCACCCTCAAGGCCATTCTCGTCAAAAAAAAATTTAAAAGAAATTTATTTTTTTGGAAAATATTTCAATTTTTTTTTTCTAATTTTACGCCACCCCTACCCCTACCCCCACCCCTCGCCATCCCCATCAAAAGCATTTAAGAAAAAAACTGTTTTTGGGAAATATTTCAAATTTAAAGATATTTCATTTTTTACACCAACCCACCCCTATCCCTTCCCCCTCCCCTGCACCACCTCTCTACCGAGGCCACCCCATAAAAAAATTAAAAATTTCTTTTGAAAAATATGTCAAATGTTTGTTTTAAAATCTTTTTTATGCTACTGCTACCCCCTAGCCGCCGTCCCCCCTCCCCGCAACCCCATCAAAGTTTTTTTAAAAAAAAACTTCATGGGTCGAAAGTCTGGTCAGGCCCTAGGTCAAATCTCATGATCGGATTTTTGAATGGTTATCAGGGTCTTGTCCTAGTTTCGGTGTCGAGGTTGGGTCCTAGATCAATTATCGGGGTTGATTTTAGAATCATAAATTATTTTCCTAAAGAGTATTTTTTATTCTCAAGCCAAAAATAAAAGATATTTTCTGAAAAATATTTTTCATTCACCAATCAAACATTAAAATTTATTTTCCTGAAAATATTTTCTACCCACCAACAAAACATGAGAAAATAAGTTAAAATCCACTTGTTTTCCGAAAAAAACATTTTCCATGGGAAATATTTTCCTTCATACCAAACACACCCTTAGTCAATCACTTTTTGGTCGAAATATCTGGTCAAACATTTTTAAAAAGCGACGGACAACGTCTCGTAGTCCGTCGCTTTTTGGTCAAAATATTGGTCAAATATTTTTAAAATGGTAACAGACAAAGAGACGCTATCCGTCACATTTTGTTTAATTATGTTGAGACAAAAATGGGTTTTTCCCAATTTTTTCATTTCTCTTCTCTCCCTTCTCTTTAAGAGCAGACCTCCGTCGCGCCGCCGCCAACACCTTCAAACATCATCGCCTTTCGTCCCGTCATCCCCACCCAATGCCGCTAGTTGTGTCGCTGCCATTGCATCGTCTCCACCCACTGCCTCTTCTCCTTGTTAAAAGGTTAGGGTTTACTTTTAGATTTTTCAATTCTAGTGATTATATTTGATTTTTCAGTTACTATATTGTTTTAGTTTGTTGAGTTCATGTGTTATACATTTAATAATTTGTATATTCGATTATTGTTAGCTAGGGAGAGAATTGAGGATTTTTTATTTTATGGTTTTCTTTTAAATTGGGATTTTTTAACATGATTGTGAATTAAGTATTAGAAGCTAGACTAACTAATAATTAGAAGTTAGAAGTTAGATTAGTTGGATTTTCCAACTTTGAAATTCTTGAATTTAGTATGTTTGAAAGTTGAAGTTAGAAAAATATTGAATTGTATATGTGTAATCATTTAAAATTTATTAAAAATAAATTTATAAAATGATTCAGATTATATTAAATTCATGAATATGTATTAGTTAAAATAAATATTATGGATTAATATAATTAAGTTCATTATTTAAATCTAATTAAAATATGGATTTAATTAAAGCCTGTTCCATAAAGTGCATAAGTCATGTCACTTAAATCTGATTGGCCGAAGGAAATCATGTTTCAATCATCACTCCTCTATTTTAAAACTATAAATAGGAGTCCTCATAATTCAGAAAAGGAACCAAGAGTTCTAACAAGAAGCTAGAGAAATCTCGTATATAAAACCCAAAGATTTCTCTACAAGCTACAAGTTCAAGAATTCAAGCGTTCAAGTCCGAGAAAGATCAAGATCGAGACGACCGGATTCAAGATCAAGCTTGAAGCCCTTGAATTCAACTAGAAGTCAAGATCAAGATCAAGATAAAGTTTAAGTTCATCGAATATTCAAGAACAAGCTCCAAAGCCCTTCAATCCAAGGTCAAGATCAAGATCAAGTTCAAGTTCAAGAAAAATTCAACATCAAGCTCAAGAGCCCTTGAATTATATATGGAAAGGAAAATTCAAAGGAATCATAAACATTGTAACACTTGCACTTTAAATCAATAAAACAATTGTTGCATAATTTTTCATTCTTGATTATCAGTATCTCGAAGCGAATTTTACTATCTACAAATTTTGGCATGCCCTGTGAGACTATCTCTACCTCTCATCTCAACTTTTCAAGCATCAAAGAATATAGAGATAACTTCTATGAAGATAAACTCTCAATCAACTGCCTCAAAGGCCACTAGCTCCAAATTCTCTACTAAAGTTGTAGGAATTCTTGGTGTTACCTTTGAAATTTTCAGAGCTGTTACAAGGAGCAAGGCTGCTACACTAGAACAACAAACACTTCAAGTGTCATCCGCATCAACTCCAGTTTTTGGGTTTTTGACTTTAAAAGGATCAAGTTCCTCCACAAATGCTTTAGAAGGAGGACAGTGTAGTTGAAAAGATCAAGAAGACCTTAGCTCTACTTGAGCAATCTGGTTCCAAGAAATCTACCACAAAGGAGAACTATGATTCTACCAATGAATCCTCTCTACATGCATCACACAATGTGAGTCCGCTGAAGATCAACTTCTGCGACAATCGATGCTAGTCTCCTACATCTCTAATGATCATGCAAATGATGGTGACTACTATTTCTTCCCCTAAGGAACAACTTGCAAATGTGACGAAGTTTGTTGAAGGATTGACAAAGCATGTACAACACTGAGAGTCTCGAATCGATAATTTGATCTATATGATAGAAGGACTATTAGATGGAAAAGCGAGCCATGCGCCTAGAAAGGGTATTGAAGTTAAAGAGATCAAAGATCCTGCGAAGAAAACACCGTTTGTTAATGAGATGTCAGTTTCTTCTGAAGGAATGACCCCACTTGATTACTTGAAGAATTTCATTGAAGGCACAATCAAAGGTAAGTATGAAGTCTCCACCAAGTCTTCTCATAAGTATGCCAAGACATACGCTGCAAGAATTGATAACTTTAAAATGCCTGGTGGTTATTAACCTCCCAAATTTCAACAATTTGAAGGTAAAGTAAATCTGAAGCAACTTGTTGCACACTTTGTGGAGACATGTAATAATGCTAGAACATATGGAGACCATATTTTCAAGAATTTTGTATGCTCTCTAAATGGAAATGCCTTTAATTGGTACACGGACCTCGAGCCCAATTCTATCGATAGTTGGGAGCAACTAGAGCACAAATTTTTCAATCGCTTCTATAGCAAAAAGCGTACAGTGAGCATGGTAGAACTCATGAATACTCACCAAAGGAAGGATGATCTAATTCTATATTTCATAAATTGATGGAGGAACGCGAGCCTGAATTGCAAGGACAGGCTAAGTGAAGCTTCCGCAATAGAAATGTGTATCCAAGGGATGCAGTGGGAGCTTCTTTACATCTTCCAAGGAAAAAAACAAAAATCCTTCTAAGATCTAGCTACTGGCACTCATGACATTGAGTTAAGCATGTTCTCTGCTGGTAAAGATATGACATTTGTCCGAAATCCTCGCAAATGAAGGGACAAGTAGGAACCCAAGAGATTAAGCGAATTTGTGCCCAAGAATGACAACAAAGAATCCATGAATTTTAATGTGTCTCCTCTGAAGTTCACTACGAAGGAAGGAAAGAAGCAAAGTGTGAGAACGATTTTCCAAGCGTGTTCAAACCAAAATTTGATCCTAAGGGAGATGCAAGAAAAGGAATACCCCTTCTTGGATTCTAACGTTTCTGATATTTTTGATGAGTTACTTGAGTTAAAGCTCATTGATTTTCCATAGATGACGCGACCTGATGAAGCTGGAAAAACTGATGATCCAAATTATTACAAGTATCACAGACTTGTGAGTCACCCTCTTGAAAAATGTTTTGTCTTAAAGGATGGAGTTATGCGATTGGCTAGAGAAAAGAAGATTGTCCTTGATGATTAAAAAGCTATTTCTAACCAAATCTCTATGACATTCGGCTCGCTCGATCTGATCCAAATATATATCTCCAAAAAGCATGAAGAAGAGTCAGTGGAGCAAGACAAATCTCAAGTTGATATAGATGGTGATGAAGGCTGGATTCTTATGACTAGGCGAAGACGCAACAAGTAAAGCGTACGAAAAGAATCATTCAAACAACTGAATAGAAGGAAAATGCTGGAGAAACTGGAAAAACAGAAATCAATCAAGCTCCCAAAGAGGGCAAAGGTAGAAGTGCATCACTACCAGAAACCTTGACATACTGTGACTCTAAAGGAATTCTTACCAAGTTGGTTCTGCACGAAGTCTACTCAAGACAATAATGAGGCATCATATTTTAATGTTGATAAAGAAGAAACAATGAAGGTGTCTTGTACTGAAAAAGAAGGAACAATGAGCGAATCCTCATAAAAAATGTCTCCTAGTGATGAAGAAGAAGCAATGAGGGAAATCTCATCAATGATGTCTCCTTCGTCTTCTGAAAAACCTATTGAACCTTATTTCCAAGAAGCACACGCATGTGATACAAAAATCACATTTAATAATAACGATCTTCTATTTGGTGAAACGCTACACAATTGTCCTTTGTATATGGTGGGTCACATGCTAGAGAAGAAGATAAATAGAATCTTAATAGATAAAAGATTTGGAGTCAATATTTTGGCTATCCACACACTGAAGGAACTCGGTATCACGACTGAAGAACTTAGTGAAAGTCGTTTGTTGATACAAGGATTCAATCAAGGGGACAGAGGTCCATAGGATGCATGTGATCGATGCAAAGACTTCATAAAATATATTACTTGGTAGGCCTTGGGAACATGAGAATAAAATTGCCTCATCTTCTTACTATAAATGTTTAAAGTATCTTGAAGACAGAATTGAAAGGAAGATAGTTGTGGATGATAATCCTTCCACCGAAGTTGAGACACACTTTGTCAATGCAAAATTATATTTGAAGAGTTATGTTACTAAAGGGTAAAAATATAATGATGTTAAATCAATCAAGTCTGATAAGATCACAAGCAAAAGAATTGATGTGGATGTTGAAAAGGTAAAATTTGACACTAAAGTACCTTGTCCCATTCTGAATGAAGGGAAGATCATGTCTTGGAAGAAGAAATTGACTTTTGTACTTCGCTACGTTCCAAAGGTGAAGAAAGAAGAAGGTCAATCATCTAACATTCAAGAACATGTATTAAGAGGCCTAACTCTTCCTATCAGACAGATCGATGCAATAAACTTGTCTTCAAAGCTGCCAGGAAAAAGAATCACTCAAAATCAAGTGCAATATGTGGCACTTCCCACATAACGCACAAGAGAAGGTTTGATCCTAACACTTACAAGTTATTTGTGAAGGTTGGATACAACACTAATGAGCCATGAATGTTAGGGAAACTCCTATCAGAAGATAAAACGAGGCAAGCACATGAAGGCATAGACTATAACCAACCACCACCAGTTAGGATCTCCATGAGAAGGGCCAGCAATAAATACATCACTGTAAAAGACGAGTCTGCTGCTTCCAATAAAAAGCCTTCTGTCTTTGATCGACTTGGAAAATCAACTATAAGAACTTCTGTCTTTGAGAGATTAGGTCCATTGAAGAAAGAGAATAACAAGCATAAAAAAAGTTACCTAAGAGTGACAACGCTTGATTCACCTATGATCCAAAAAGATTTCAAAAGTTTGATTTCTTCTGGGATGAGCCGATGAGTGAAACTTATGGTTTCATGTAAGTAGGAACTCAAGGCAAAATCTCACACTGTGGTTTACACCAAGGAGCGCGAGGAAGTTGAAGAAATTGTAGGCTCCTCATATCATGTTACGATCTAGAATGAGCACGATGCCTTGCCTAATATGAAGATTGATGAAGAGTTGGAAGATATTATCTGGTGTCATCATATATCTATCAATGATAGTGATCCTCTAGAAGAGTACTATTATGGACATGCTCCACCAGAACTTGAAGAAAGAGTGAATACCATAATAGATCCCTTAAATTAAGTTAACCTTTGCACTAGTGAAGGCCCAAGGCCAACATTCTTGAGCGCCTTTCTAGAAGTTGATGAAGAAATCGCTTATGTGAATATACTTAAAGAATATAAGGATGCATTCGCTTGGAGTTATAAAGAAATGCCTGGCTTGAATCCTAAAGTAGTAGTCCATCAGCTGGCAGTCAAAAATGGTGCTTGTCCTATTAAGGAAGCCCAAAGACATTTTAGGGCAGACTTCGTTCCATTGATAGAAAATGAAATTAACAAACTCATTAAGGCAAGATTCATTCGTGAAATTAAATATCCTACATTGATTTCAAGTATTGTTCCTGTAAGGAAGAAGAACGGCCAAATTTGAATTTGTGTTGACTTTAAGAATCTCAATAATTCATGGCCTAAAGATGAGTTCCCTCTTTTCATTTCAGAGCTAATGATTAATGCCACCACCGGTTATGAGGTGATGCCATTCATGGACGTTTCTTCTGGCTATAATCAAATCCGCATGGAACCAAAGGATGAATAACTCACCGCATTTTGCATGACTATATTTGATAACTTGCTCCATAAAAATGTTGAATGTTATGTTGATTACCTGGTGGTAAAGTCGAGAAAGAGGGGCGATCATTTGAAATACTTAATAATGGTGTTTGAGTTGCTTTGAAGATATCAACTAAGGATGAATCCATTGAAGTGTGCCTTCAAAGATACTTCTTGCAAGTTCCTTGGATTCGTTGTGAAACATCGAGAAATTGAAATTGAAAAATCCAAAGTTTATACAATTTCGAAGATGCCCGAGCCTCGATATATTCATGAGTTAAAAAGTCTCCAAGGAAAGTTAGCCTACTTGAGGTGGTTCATCTCAAATCTAGCGGGAAGATGTCAACCATTCGGTCATCTCATGAAGAAAGGTTCTCCTTTCAATTGGGACCAAACATGTAGCAATGCCTTTAAGAGTATCAAATCGTATCTAGCGAAACCTCCAATTTTGGCAGCCCCTATTCCTGGAAAGCCATTGATACTCTAAATTAAGACACAAGAATAGTCCGTAGAAACCCTCTTAGCTCATGAGAATAGTGAAGGCAAAGAAAACTTTCTTTATTACTTGAGTAGAACGATGACGCCAAATGAGCTGAACTATTCGCCAATTGAAAAATTGTGCTTGCTCTAGTCTTCTCAATTCAAAAGATAAAGCATTATTTTCAAGCTCATGTTGTTTGCCTTATTTTTAGAGCAAATCCTATCAAGTTTGTTATGTTGAAACTTGTCCTTAGTGAACGACTATATCGTACCTCCAATTCCAATAGTTCGAGATCCTGTACATCCCTCAATAACCTGTGAAGGGATATCCATTATAAGAATTTTTTGCACACCACCCGATACTAGATGATCGGGATTTAACTAATGAGCTTCCCGATGAAGATGCGATGTCTATTGAAATTCAACCTCCTTGGAAAATTTACTTTGATGAGGTTGCACATCTTGGTGGAGCAGGCACTGACGTGGTGTTCGTCACTTCACAAGAAGAGATTCTACCATTCTCCTTTACTATGAAGTAATGTTGCTCCAATAATGTCACTGAATACCAGGCATTGATACTTGGACTTGAAATGGCCATCGACATGAAGCAATTACATTTACAAGATTTTAATGATTCTTAGTTAGTGATCAATCAACTCTTAGAAAGTTATGAAAAAGCATGAATTGTGCCCTTATCATTATTATGCTCAAAAGTTGATAGGATGGCTTGGAGATGTAAGCCTTCAACATGTGCCTAGAACGGAAAATAAGAAAGCTGATGCGTTGGCTGCCCTAGCTTCAACACTAACCCTTCCTGATTAGACACAAGTTACTATTTGCTAAATATGGATCCAAATGAGGAAGAATATATAGAAAACAAGCTTGAATATCTCATCATTGTTTTAGAAGCCACGAAGGAAGATTAGAGACAAACCATTATTGACTATATGTGTTATGGCATACTTCCTGAAAATCCAAGGAGAAGGACTGACATTCATCATCGTGCGCTTCACTTGGGAGAGGAAGAAGCAATTCAAGCTCTACAAGAAGCACACTCAGGAGTATGTGGATCATATTAATCTAGACCGAAGCTCCACTGTCACATAAAGAGAATGGGGTATTATTGGCCAACCATGGTGAAGAATTTCTTAGATTATGCTCGAAGGTGCAATGCCTGTCAATTTCATGTGAATTTCATACATCGACCACCCATAGTATTACACCCAACTATTGCATCTTGGCCATTTGACGCTTGGGGATTGGATGTTGTAGGACCACTACAAAAATCTTCTGGTGGACACTTGTCTCTTGGCTACAACAGATTAATTCTCAAAATGGGCGGAAGTTGTCGTTCTTAAAGAAGTGAAGAATGAGAATGCTGCAAATTATATTCCATTGAATATCATCTATCGTTTTGGTATCCCTCGCTATATAATAAAAGACAATGGCAAGCCATTTGACAACAAGTTAATGAACAAGATTTGTGATCTCTTTGGCTTCAAACAACGTAAATTTTCTATGTATCATGCTTCCACCAATGGTCTTACTGAAGCATTCAATCAGACTATTCAACCTACTCAAGAAAGTTTTCTCCAAGTCCAAACAGGAATGGCATGAAAGAATGGAAGAAGCCTTGTGGGCATATGAGATGACATACCGCACACCAACTCAAGCAACACCATATTCACTTGTTTTTGGAGTTGAAGCAATCCTGCCACTTAAGCGTCAAATACCTTCCTTAACACTTGCTATTCAAGAAGGGCTCACTGAAGTATAAAATGCTTGACTATGTCTTGTAGAGTTAGAAGCACTTGATTAAAAGAGGCTAGAAGCTCAACAAAATCCTGAATGTTATCAAGCTCGTCTGTCCCGTGCTTTTAAAAAGAAGGTTCTCTTAATGTTCTTTCAATTTGGAGACCAAGTCCTTGGAGTTAGAAGACCCATTATTACTTCGCATAAGTCTCGGGGAAATTTACCTCAAAGTGGGATGGACCATATGTCGTACAATAAGCATATTCAAATGGTACTTACAAGCTTGTTGATGTTGATGGCATAAGAATCGGTCCTATTCATTCAAAATTCATGAAGAGGTACTACCCTTGAAGTAAGATGCTTCTCCTTAAGGTACGAGCCTAAATTGCATGTCACTCCTAGCCCGCAAGAGTATAAACTATGTACGACACACCAAAGAAAACTCTCCCATAACTACATTGTGACTTGATCCTCTTTACTAAGGTACGTAGGTGCTTAGAATCATATTCTAAGTTCAGTTGCATGAGTGTCAAAAAAACTACATGTTCCCACTTGATCTGTCACATGAAAGTAAAAGTGATAAGTATTTCGTTTTATCTTTTGTCTCATCAAACTTCAAGTGCATGAGGGTCAAAAAACTACATGTACCAATTGAAGGGTGTTTCTAGAGTCTGGTACGACCAATGGAAGAAGAGTAGATTTGAGGGTGCACCAATTGCGAGCTGGGATGTGTTTGAAGAGGCTTACTTGGGGCGTTTCTTTCCCCATGAGTTCAGGGAGGTGAAGGTAAAAGAATTTCTTAACTTGAAGTAGGAATCCATGAGTGTGCATGAGTATAGCCTCAAGTTCACTCAACTGTCCTGCTAAGCTCCGGAGATGGTTGCTAACATGAGGAGCAGGATGAATCTATTTGTATCTGGGTTGTCTCGCTTGTTAGGTAAGGAGAGAGAGGCAGTTATGCTGATAGGAGACATGGACATAACAAGTCTTATGATCCATGTGCATGAGGTTAAGAAGGATAAGCTAAGAGATAGAGAAGAGTTCCGAAACAAGAAGGCTAAGACAACAGGAAATGAGTCTTGGCAGAAGAAGAGCAATACGAACCGGTCATCTTTTCAACAAAAGCCAAATGGACCTGCTCCATCATCTGCTAGTGCACCTGTACCAAAGAACAGAGGTGAGTTCAGAAACCAAAATTAACAGAACTTCAGAGCTAGACCTGCTCACTCTCAAGGTAGTGTGGCACAAGGGGCCAACTGGACTCCTGCATGAGCTAAGTGTGGTAGGAACCACCCAGGAGTGTGTCGTGATGACTCCACTGGTTGCTTCAAGTATGGCCAAAAAGGTCATTTCATGAGAGAGTGCCCTAACAACCGGCAGGGTAATGGTAATAGGGGCAATAGAGCCCAATCTTCTTTTGTGGCTCCGCCAGATAGAGTTGCACCTAGACGAGCTACTTCAGGGACAGGTGAAGGAGCAAACCATCTATATGCTATCACCAGTCGCTAAGAGCAAGAGAATTCACTTGATGTTGTCACTTGTATGATCAAAGTCTTTACTTTTGATGTATATGCATTTCTTGATCGAGGTGTGAGTCTATCTTTTGTGACTCTATATATTGCTATGAATTTTGATATTTTTCCTGAGAAATTTCTTGAGCCCTTCAGTGTTTCCACACCTATTGGTGAGTCTATTTTAGCTGAGAGAGTTTATCGTGATAGTACCATTTCTGTCAATCACAAGGACACCATGGCTAACTTAGTTGAGTTAGATATGGTGGACATTGATGTTATTCTAGGTATGGACTAACTTCATACTTGTTATGCCTCGGTTGATTGAAGAACTCGAGTAGTTAAGTTCCAATTTTCTAATGAGCCAGTTATTGAGTGGAGGAGTAGTTCAGTAGTGCCTAAGGGTCATTTTATTTCGTACCTTAAGGCAAGAAAGTTAGTTTCCAAGGGGTGCATCTATCACTTAGTTCGAGTTAATGACTCTAGTGTTCAAACACCACGTATTCAGTCAGTTCCAGTTATGAGTGAGTTTCTAGAAGTCTTTCCAGGTGATCTTCCCGGAGTCCTTCCTAAGAGAGAAATAGACTTCGGTACAGATATTCTTCCTAATACTCAACATATTTTTATTCTGCCATATAGAATGGCACTCGCTGAGTTACAAGAGTTAAAAGAGTAATTGAATGACCTTCTTGATAGAGATTTCATTCAACCAAGTGTCTCACCTTAGGGCGCTCTGGTCTTATTTGTGAGGAAAAAAGATGGTTCTCTTAGGATGTTTATTGATTACCACCAATTGAACAAGGTTAGTATAAAGAATAAGTATCCCCTACTGAGAATTGATGATCTTTTCGATCAACTTCAGTGTGCCACTTGTTTTTCTAAGATAGACCTCAGATATGGCAATCATCGGTTGATAGTAAGGGAAAGTTTCCCGAAGACAACATTTACGATCCGTTATGGTCATTATGAGTTTCTAGTCATGCCTTTTAGTTTGACTAATGCTTCTGCAGCATTCATGGTCCTTATGAACAATGTTTAAGCCTTATCTTGATATGTATGTTATCGTATTCATTGATGACATTCTGATTTATTCGAGGAATGAAGAGGATCATGCTAGTCATCTAAGAGTAGTTCTTCAAACTCTCAGAGATAAAGAGTTGTATGCCATATTTTCCAAGTGTAAGTTTTGGCTTGAATCAATGGCGTTCTTAGGCCACATTGTTTCTGGTGAAGGGATCCGAGTTGACACTCAGAAGATTAAGGCAACACAGAACTATCCTAGACCCACATCTCTAACTGATATTAGGATTTACTTGGGATTGGATGGTTATTATTAAAGGTTTGTTGAGGGGTTCTCATCTATTTCATCCCCTATCACAAAGTTGACTCTGAAGACAGCAAAGTTTCAATGGTCTGAAGCTTGTGAGGAAAGCTTTCAGGAATTGAAAATGTGGTTGACTACTGCCCAATGTTGACCTTACCGGAGAGTACACAAGCCTTTTTTGTGTATTGTGATGCGTCCAGAGTTGGACTGGGTTGTGTATTGATGCAGAATGGCAAAGTTATAACTTATGCCTCCAAAAAGCTTAAGATTCACGAGAAGAATTACCCAACCTATGATCTAGAGTTGGATAGTGTTTGCTTTGAGAATATGGTGTCACTATCTCTATGGTGTTCATGTCGATGTGATCACCAATTACAAGAGTCCTCAGTATGTATTCAGTCAGAAAGAGCTTAATCTCAGACAGAGAAGGTGGTTGGAGCTACTCAAGGATTATGGTATGAGTATTCTCTATCACCCAGGTAAGGTTAATGTTGTTTCTAATGCCTTGATCAGGTTGTCTATGGGAAGTACTTCCCATGTTGAAGAAGGCAAGAGAGAGTTATCCAAAGACGTGCACAGACTTGCGCGATTGGGAGTCCGGTTAATGGATTCCATTGAAGGAAGAGTAATGGTGATGAATGGGGCTGAATCATCATTAGTTTTCTAAGTAAAAGAGAAACAAGACCAAGACCCTGTTTTGCTTGAATTGAAGGCAAATGTCCATAAGCAGAAAGTGATGGCTTTTGAACAAGGGGGAGATGGTGTATTGAGGTATAAAGGTAGATTGTGTGTACCAAAGGTGGATTAACTCCAAGAGAGGATCATGGAGGAAGCTTATAGCTCCAGATACTCTATCCGTCTGGGTTCCACAAAGATGTATCGTGAATTGAGAGAAGTCTATTGGTGGAGTAGCATGAAGAGCTGTATTGCAGAGTTCGTTGCTAAGTGCTCGAATATCCAACATGTCAAGGTATAGCACCAAAGGCCCGGTGGTATGGCTCAGAACATAGATCTTCCAGAATGGAAGTGAGAGATGATCAATATGGATTTCATTACTAGTTTGTCGCAGCATCATGATTCATTTTGGGTGATTGTAGATCAGATGAATAAATCAGCCCACTTTTTGATGGTGGACTACCTATTCAGTAGAAGATTATGCCAGATTATATATTCAACAGGTAGTCAGACTTCATGGAGTTATAGTGTCCATCATTTCACAATTCACCACACAATTCTAGAAGTCTTTCCAGAAAGGTTTAGGTTCGAAGGTAAATTTGAGTAATACTTTCCATCCTCAGACCGATGGTCAAGCAGAGAGCACAATTAAGAACTTACAGGATATGTTGAGGGCGTGTGTGACTGATTTCAAGGGTAATTGGGATGATAACTTACCTCTCATTAAGTTTGCTTACAACAACAGTTATCACTCTAGCATCCAGATAGCTCCTTATGAGGCGCTTTATGAGAGAAGATGTATATCTCCAATTGGATAGTTTGAAGTTGATGACGCTAGGTTGATAGGACCAGAATTGGTTAAGAAAGCTATGGATAAAGTGAAGATCATTCAAGAAAGGTTGAAAATAGTACAAAGTCGTCAGAAATCTTATATCGATGTTAGGAGAAGACACTTAGAGTTTGAGGTGGACGATTGGGTTTATTTGAAGGTTTCACCCATGAAGGGTGTTAAGAGGTTTTGCAAGAAGGGGAAGCTTAGTCCCCGGTGTATTGGTCCGTATACGATATCCTAGAGGATCGGAAATGTAGCATATGAGTTGGAGCTACCGCCAGAGTTAGCAGCAGTCCATCCGGTATTCCACTTTTCAATGTGGAAGAAGTTTATGGGTGATCTTTCACTTATAGTACCTACTAAAAATATTGGTATTAAGGACAGCCTATCTTATGAGGCGATCCACATTGAGATACTTCATCGTCAGGTTCGTAGGTTAAGAACCAAGGAGGTAGCATTAGTCAAGGTCTTATGGAGGAATCAGCTTATTGAGGAAGCTACTTGGGAGGCAAAGGAGGATATGAAGAAGAGATAACCACATCTCTTTTCTTCCAAATCAATTCCAGAGCAAGGTAATAACTTTTTATCAATATTTCTTTAAATTGATATGTAGAGTTGTGTTAATTGCTTGTTGGGTGTTTAAACTAGATATTAGATATTTTCCCACCCTTGTTTCTACTTAGGGTAATCTCATTCAAGGACGAACGTTCCCAAGGGGGAGATAGTATAGCATCCCGCCTTAGAGAGAGCTAAGTTTAAAAAGTGCTAATTTGGAAACGGCAAAATTGAGATTTGGGCAAGTTAGTCTCCAATCATGAGTTTTGGGTAAACTTCAAATGACCATAACTTTTAGCACTTGATGAGTTAGGTGTCCTATAAGATATCAAATGAAAGATCTTTCAATCATCTTTCCAACGCCACCCAGTTTTATAAAATTTGAGTTTGGATGAGGGAGATATGCATGTTTGAGTTCAGCCTGTCCAGGTAAGAGAATTACCCAAATTAATGAGTGGTATTTTGGTATTTTCCTTACCCTATCAGCCCAACTTATTTGGGTTACCCAAATAGGGGTCTAAACTGATTGAAATCAGTTTTCATAATTCAAAATCATGCTTAGGGTTTTGAGAGGAGTTCAAGTGGAAGAGTTCAAGCGTTCGCTAAGATTTCTTGTGAATCAAGGATTTGTTTCGCCAAATTAAGGTATGTAAGTTTTCATAGTGTTGGGTTCATTCTCCCACAAGCCAATCATGTGAATTTCATCCGTAATTTCATTCTTGAGGTTGAATGATTTGAATTCTTGATGGGTGTTCTTGAGGTTTTGTTTTTCATGCTTTGTTTATGGAGTTCGATGAATTCTTGAGCTGAGAATTTCGATATTTGAGAGTTGTTCTTGAGGAAAAGTGAGTAAATTCTCATGTAATTATATTGGGTAATTGAATCTAAGGAAAATTTGAGGAAAACAATTGATTCTAGGCGAATTAGGGTCAAAAAATGAGAAGAAAAATTCGTCAAATCATTTTGAGAAAGGGATGGGGCGTCGCGCCCGAATGCACTAGGAGGGCTGGCGTGGGGTGCTAGAAGTGCGCCAGAATTGACCCCCAGTAGTTGGAAATATAGCGCAACACGCCACCCCTACGCCTAGAGCGTCAAACCAGTTTCTTCTTCATTCATCAATCTGTACTTGTCCCTTCGAGTTGAGCTTTCATTCATTTGTTAATCCTAGCTATCTAAACTACATTTAATCATCACGAGATCCTTCATATCATGAATCATAACTCTTGAATTCAAGATCGAGTTAAGAGTAGAGTTTGAGGGACTTCTTTTGAGTCAATTGAGAAGTCTTTTGCAGCTTTTAAAACTTGTTTTAAGACTTGAGAACTTGAGTATGAGGATGAAGAGAGTTTAGTTTCATTTTTTTCTAAATGAATATATGGGAACTAAGTATTCCCAAGAAAAATTTTTTACATTTAAAATTAGAGGAAACATCGATTTCCAAATGAGTTCATGAGGAGTTTCTGAGTATAATCTCTTTTAAGAGAACCTTTTGAGAAATAATCTCAAAGTTTTAGGATGAGGAAATGTTTTAAACATATGAGCTGAGTTATATTATTGGGAGTAGTATTGAGCACCGATACGGGGACGAGTTCAAACAACTCTAAGTCCTCATAACCCATGTAGCCAATGTGGGTAGAAAGGGTCATACTTTTTAGATGATTCCTTATTTCTTTTTAAGCATATCTTAGTGAATCCACTTAGTTGAGGCTATCTTATACTCTGGCAAGGTATAGGACAGTCTGGCAGTGTGGGTGAGACGTTGTATCATCATATAGCTCATAGTGATGGTTGTCGATTAGCGAATCGACCAAATAAAAGTAAAAGAGTTTTATTGTATTTTTAAATACATTGAATTACTATTTAGTGTTTTAAAAGCTTTCTTTATAATGCGTCTTATTGTTGCTTTTATATTGAACTGAGTTGAGTACTTCTGAGTTCTTGAGTATCTTTGAGTCTCCTGAGTATCCTTGAGTCGAGTTGAGTTGAGGTGAGTATTATGGTTTCCTTTTATCAGTTCAAGCTTGCAGGTTATGTTAAGTTTTCCCCTTACATGCTCGTACATTCCATGCACTAACGCCATTTGGCTTGCATCTTTCATGATGCAGATACAGGTAACCAGGGTCATCAACGGGCACTTCGTTGATACTAGTTGCAGTTCGAGTTATTTTTGGTGAGCCTCCTTGCTTTCGGAGGATTCCATTTACTTTTTAGCTTTGTTAGGATGTTGTGGGTCTTGTCCCGACTTTCGTATTTGTCATTTAGAGGCTTCATAGACAGACAGTAGTAGTTGAGGAGTCTTTGTATTTCTATTGTTAATGTTTAAGACTTGAGTTGCCTTCTATTTGCCCGTGAATGTTATAATACATTATGAGTTGCTTCATTTAGAGACATTGAGTAAAGTTTTGTTTTGAGTTCATTTTTTGTTGAGTAAGTCTTCTGTTGAGAGTCGAACCAGGCCCACGTCCATGGTGTAGGCTCCAGGTGTGATAGTTCAAGTTCATCGAAGGTTCAAGAACAAGCTCCAAAGCCCTTGAATCCAAGATCAAGATCAAGTTCAAGTTCAAGAAAAATTCAAGATCAAGATCAAGCTCAAGAGCCCTTTAAGTATATCTGAAAAGGGGAATTCAGAGGAATCATAGAGATTGTAACACATGCACTTAAATCAATAAAATGATTGTTGCATACTTTTTCGTTCTTGATTATTATCTCGACGTGAATTTTACTGTCTACAAAATGAAAGTTAGATTACTTTGAAGTTAGAAAAATATTGG
This sequence comes from Solanum acaule, assembly GCA_036250505.1. Classification (NCBI taxonomy): domain Eukaryota; kingdom Viridiplantae; phylum Streptophyta; class Magnoliopsida; order Solanales; family Solanaceae; genus Solanum; species Solanum acaule. The sequence continues at coordinate 23,166 of JAJOOR010010854.1, forward strand.
ATAGTATATTAAAATTGAAATCATATTAATTGAATTTTCAAACTTAAAAATTCTTGAATTTAGTAAGTTTGAAAGTTTAAGTTAGAAACATATTAGATTGTACATGAAATTTAGATTACTTTGAAGTTAGAAAAATATTGGATAGTAAATGAAAGTTGAAATAAGGTTACTTGAATCTTGAACTTAAATTCTTGAATTTGAAGTTTATATAGAACTAAATTTAAGAATTAGATATGAACTTGAATTTTTGTAAGCTTTTAGAACTTGAGGTTGTGAACTTTAAAATCTTGAATTATTGTAGGATTTTATAATTTTAGGTTATGAACTTTAGAAATCTTGAATTATTGTAGGATTTTAGAATTTTGAGTTGTAAACTTTCGAGAACTTGAATTATTATAGGATTTTAGAATTTTAGGTTGTGAACTTTAAAATCTTGAATTATTGTAGGATTTTAGAACTTTAACTTGTTAACTTTAGAGAACTTGATTTTTTGTAGGATTTTAGAACTATAGGTTGTGAACTTTAGAAATCTTGAATTATTATAGGATTTTAGAACTTTAAGTTGTGAACTTTAAAGAACTTGAATTTTTGTAGGATTTTAGAACTTTAAGTTGTGATCTTTAGAGAACTTGAATTTTTGTAGGATTTTAGAACTTTAGGTTGTGAACATTAGAAATCTTGAATTATTATAGGATTTTAGAACTTAAATTGTGAACTTTAGAGAACTTGATTTTTTGTAAGATTTTAGAACTTTAAGTTGTGAACTTTAGAGAACTTGAACTTTTGTAGGATTTTAGAACTTTAGGTTGTGAACTTTAGAAATCTTGAATTATTGTAGGATTTAAGAACTTTAAGTTGTGAACTTTAGAGAACTTGAAATTTTGTAGGATTTTAGAACTTTAAGTTGTGAACTTTAGAGAACTTGAATTTTTGTAGGAGTTTAGAACTTTAGGTTGTCAACTTTAGAAATCTTGAATTATTGTAGGATTTTAGAACTTTAAGGGTGTGTTTGGTATGAAGGAAAATGTTTTCCTAGAAAATGTTTTCTTGGATTACAAGTGGTTTCTAACTTGTTTTCTCATGTTCAGTTGGTGAGTAAAAAAAATTCTGGAAAATACTTTTTAATGTTTGGTTGGTGAATGAAAAATATTTTTCAGAAAATATCTTTTATTTTTGGCTTGAGACTAAAAAATATTCTTTAGAAAAATAATTTATGATCCGAAAATCAACCCCGATAATTGAATTAGGATCCGATTGCGGGGAGAGGGGGGAGGGGGTGGCATAAAAATTGAAATTTTTTAAATTTTGAAATATTTTTAAGAACATTTAAAAAATAATTGATGGGGAACGGCGCGGGAGGGGGGGGGTAGGTGGTCGGGGTGAGGTTGGCGTAAAAAATGAAAAGAAATTCAAATTCGAAATATTTCCCAAAATATTTTATTCTTAAAAATAAAATTGACGAGAAGTACCTCGGTGGGGATAGCGGGGGTAGGGGTGGGGGTGGTGGGGTAGGGTGTGGTGTAAAAATGAATTTTTTTAAAATTTGAAATATTTTCCAAAAACAATTATTTTTAAAAAAAAATGACGAGGATGGTCTAGGTAGGGGTGAGAATGGCGTAAAAAATGAAAAAACAAATTGAAATATTTCCCAAAAAAATTGAAATATTTCCCAAAAAAAATTAAAATAAATGACCGGGTTGCGGGGGAGGGGTGGCCTTGTTTGGGGGGTCGGGTAAAAAATTAAAAATAATTAAATTTGAAATTTTCTTCAAAGGCAATTTTTTTTTTTTGGGGAGGGGGGGAGGGGGAGTGGGAGTAGGGAGTAGGGGTAGTAGGGATTGGTGAGGTAAAAATATCTTAAAATTTAAAATAATTTTAAGTTATTATTTATTTTTTGTTGAGGAGGGGGGGGGGGGGGATGGTTTGGGGGTAAGGATAAAAATATATTTTAAATTTAAAAAACAAGAAAATTTTAAAAAAAAATTGTTTGAATGGGGAGGTCGGGTACGGGGTATGAGTAGGGTAAGAAAAAAAAGGGACAAGGGTTCAAACACACCCAAACTATGGGCAAAATTGATGTTACACATATGAACTTTGCGGGGGTCCTATGACCACCCAGACAGATTTTTAGTATATTTTATGGGTATTATTTTCTTAGTCAGTCCAGCAAGTCACTCAAACTTAAGCGCTTACCTACACGCACGTTCACAAATATCACAGTCACACTCAGCGACTTTAGAAAAGGGGGAAAACTCAACGACTTTTCATCTTCTCTTCCTCACAAATCACACAAATCTTTCACTTTTTGAATCAACTGATTCAAATTTGTTACTTGCATCTTGGTGGGTTTGTATTTCAGATTTTCAGATTCAACCTTTCGATTAATTGACGATTTCACTACAACCTCGATTGCTAGGTTTCCTAAAATTACCAAGTAAATCTTGTTGTTTGTCACTTATCTTGAAGGAAAAATTAGTTAGATTACATTATATGAAATGCTATGATTTGTCGTTACTAGGGTTTATTCATAGTTGAATTTTGATGGATAATTTTGTCGCTACTAGGGTTTATTTGTAGGTGACTGTCTTGTAGTTCCTTTTCCCCCAAAATATTTAATTTTCTACCATGTATGGTTGCGTATACTCACTTATAAATATTTTCATTATATTTATGTTTATTTATTACTGTTATTATTGTATAGTTTCAAGGATGAGTGGGTTTGTAGAGGTAACATTAAGATGGTATCATGGTGGGGTTCTGGATGTTAGTAGTCGTAAACCAGTGTATGTAGGAGGTAAAATTGCTGAATATTTGGATGTTGATGTGGATCGAATGTCCTATTTTGAACTAATAGGCTATATAAAAGAACTAGGGTACACTATAAGCTGCACATTTTATATTAGGCCACATAATAGTAATTGTCTTCTAGATATCCAAAGTGACAGGGACATTTTTTAACTTTGTCAAGATTTTCAAAATGGAGATACTATTGAAGTTTATGTTTGTCACATGGTTGATCAAATGGATGGTCCCATTGCTTTATTGGAATACACTGGTCCCAATGAGTAATCTTTGGGTACTATTAATAAAGAAACAAAAAGGGGTGTTGAAGAAAGGGATAGGGGTGTTGAAGAAGGGAGTGAGGGTGTTCATTTTCCCAAACCAACAACAACTGAACCAGTTGCATTTACTGAACCACCAACCATTGATACTACTTCATCTTCTCAACCAGCTTCACAACCAACAAATACTGAAACTTTTGGGGAATTGGAATCTCAATATTCAACAGAAAACAGTTCTGAATCAGACCATGAAGATCTTTTCAATGAAGGTGAAGCTGAATATGATAGTGATGTCCATGAAGAGTGCATAAACTTGACGGCTGAAAGAAGGACATACCAAAGAAGCAAAAGAAGAGAAAGAATACCAAATGACCCTGAAGAAATTCCTGTTGGTGAAGTTGTTCCTGATTTGGGATTTGATGAAACTGATGTTGTTGATAAAAGCTTGAAAGGTAAAGTTGTTGGTGATGAGCATGTATATTGTAGTTTTGATGCATTTAGTGTTGAAACAAATACAGATGCTGATTTAGGACCAAGAAGTTCAAGTAGATGGGTGATTTTTGATAAGTCGGCTGAAAAAGTGGTATGGCAGCTGGGGATGGTTTTTGAGGATGTAAAAGAGTTTAGAGAGGTTGTTACCAAATATTCTCTTCAAAAGGTGTTCAGTTGGTAAAGTATATCAATGAGCCCAAAAAGGTTAGTATCAGGTGTACAGAAGGTTGTCCCTGGATATTGTATGCAAGTCTTGACAAGTCAAGCAATGATTTTATAATTAAAACCTACCTTCCTAAACACAAATGTGTCAAGACCGCTAGAAATTACATGTGCAATGCTAGGTTCTTGCCTAAACATTACTGGGATAGAATTGCTGAACAACCAAATATTAGGATATTCAAATTTTAGGAGTTGATCAGGAAAGAATTGAAAATTTATGTTGGAAAAACCAGAGGGAAAATAGTTAAAGGAATTATGGGTGATCATGTGTTAGAGTTTGGAAGAATACTTTATTATAGAGATGAGATGTTCAGGACCAACCCTGGGAATACTTGTTTTGTGAAGGTTGATGATTCTGAAGGGAGTGATAGGCTGGTATTTCAAAGTTTTTATATTTTTTTTGATGCTTTGAAGAAATCCTTTTTAGGTGGCTGTAGAAAATGTATTGGCTTAGATGGTTGCTTTTTTAAGGGAGTAACTAAAGGACAATTGTTGTGTGTTGTGGCTAAAGATGGCAATAATCAAATGTTACCTATTGCTTGGGGTGTAGTAGAGTATGAGAATAAGAAAACCTGGACATGGTTTTTAAAACAGTTGATACATGATTTGGAATTGGGTGATGGGAAAGATTACACAATTATATCAGACATGCAAAAGGTATGATCATTTACTTTACTTTTCTTCATCTAGTTTTTTGTATTCAATATTATATACCACTGTGACTTGTCATTTTCAGGGTCTTGACTCAGCATTGAAGGATCTTCTACCAGAGGTGGAGCACAGGATGTGTGCAAGACACGTCCTTGCTAATTGGGCAAAAAATTGCAGAGGTCTTCAAAGAAGAAATCAGTTCTGCAAATGTGCAAAAAGCACATTTGAAGGAGAAATGAAGGCAAATCTGGCAATGCTGGAGCTGTTAGGCACCAAAATGATGGTTGAAGATTTACTCTATTACAAGGTGCAAACTTGGTGTAAAATGTACTTTAGAACAGATATCAAATGTGATAGTATAGACAATAATATGTCTGAGAGTTTTAATGCTTGGATCTTAGGTCCAAGGCATAAAACCATCATCACCATGCTTGAAGAGATAAGAGTGAAGGTAATGACTAGAATAGGTCAATTCAGTCAATTTCCAAACACATGGTTAACCAATATATCTCCAATGGCATTGAGGGTACTAGAAAAAAATATAGATAAGTCAATGAGATGTAAAATTGAGTTCAATGGGGAGAAAGTATTTGAAATTAATGATGGACCATATCAACATACTGTTGATATTAGAAGTAAAACATGCACTTGTAAGCCCTGGATGCTCAAGGTAATACCTTGCCCACATGCCATAACTGCCATATATTATAAGAAGTGGGTACCAATTGACTTTGTTGATAGCTGCTACAGTATGGAGACTTATCTGAGAACTTATTGTCATTTCCTCCAACCAGTCACCAATATGAAAATGTGGCCTGAGTCCACAAACCCTCATGTTCAACCACCAGTTGTTAAGTCAATGCCAGGCAGACCCGGAAAAGTCAAGAGAAAAGAGGCAGGGGAGACAAAAACATGTGGCAAGTTGTTAGTGAAACACCTCCAAGAGGTAGGGGAAGGCCAAGAAAGCAAACAACTACTACTGAAGCACCTCCAAGAGGTAGGGGAAGGCTAAGAAAAGAAACAACTACTACTGAAGCACCTCCAAGAGGCAGGGGAAGGCCAATAAAAGAAACAACCACTACTGAAGCACCTCCAAGAGCCACTGAAAGGGGGGAAAAGGCAGCATCTACTTATGAAGTTGTTCAAGCACCTCCAAGAGGCAGGGGAAGGAGAAAAAATGCAACACCTACTATTGAAGCACCTCCTAGAGCCACTGAAAGGGGAAAAAAGGCAGCATCTACTTATGAAGTTGTTCAAGAACCTGAAAGAAGCAAAGGAAGGCCAAGAAAGACACTTGCTAATGGTATGACAATCCCTATGCCGAGAAGGACTTCATTTGCTAAGTGGTTTGAAAATCCAACTAGTTATCAATTACCTGTTGCACCTACTCCACATGTTGCTTCTCAATCTAGTGCAAGAAACTCCAATGCACCAACCTCATATGATGCACTAGTTGAACCACCTGCTAAAAGGCCTAAGACAGTTGGGATGGGTGTGTTTGTTGCTGAAGATGGGTTTACTGCATATAATGTAAGTGTTGAAAAAATATGGTAAAATTTTATGTTCTAAATGTAGTTTACTAACTATCTTTCTTTGTCTGTATCATGGCTTGGCAAGTAGTAGGATAATACACACTGTTTCAAGAAAGCATATAAGGTCAGCTGATGTTACTGGAGACCTTGGTTACAAACCAAGGACTGGAGTAAGGTGGAAGGGTAAAGCAGCAGTCACAGCAGGCCAGCTTGAAGAGATTAGGGTGAACAAAAGGAAAAACGTATCTTCTTCCCAACCTAAGAAAGTATGGAAATAGTGCTAACATGTTGGTAGTTTTTGACAATATGTGAAGGTGATTGTTTTTTTTATATTGATAAGATGTTAATAGTTGGGTTGGCAAACAAACTTAAGAAGTTTGAGATGGTTATTTTTGTGAAGTTATGAACTAATGTTGATGTAAGTCTTTTGGTGCATGAACTTATGATGCATTTGTTTTATATGAAGAAATGTTTCAATTTATCAATTTCTATTTGATTTCAATAACATATTTACCAATTCAATAACTGAAACAACTTAATCATAAACATACCAAATATCATTCAAGAAACCCAAATTTTTCATCACAAAAGACTTCAACTAGAAAAATACAACAACTACTATGGTGATTGATCATGAAAAGTCTTTAAGTATTCAAATTTCATTAACCAATTGATCCATATAGCAAAACACATTAACAGAAACATTATGAAAGTCCTAATGAAGTTAGAGTAGTTGGTCCCTTTCTTGTTCACTTCCATCGATTTCTCTGTTGCATTTTTTATCAACTCTTCACAATCATGGAAATCAAAATCTTCTTCCTTGTCCTTCTTTTTCTTCACGCTTAGGGCAGATTCAACTTCAAGGTCCATCACAATTAAATTTTCCATCATCTCGACAATTTCACTATCCTTGCAATGAGCCATTTCTTTCATCTTCTTCATTATTTTACCTTCGACATTAATTGTTTGTCCATTTCCTTAATTTTCTTCACCAATTTCAGAATAATGAACTTAGATCTTTCATCAATCAAACCATCCCTCCATCGAAAGAAATTATACTTTCTTGCACCATAATATGGGTTAGACTAAAATCTTCTTCGGTGGTTGTTGTCGGACCATGAAGTCTTCAAAGGGAGCAACAGACCATGATTGCATCACACCTCAGAAATAAACATTGGATCTCCATTGTCTGTACAAATCTTGTTCAAATCCAATTTTACCTCTTCCATAGCTAACCCTAATTTTTATACAGAAAAATCGAACAACAAATTAGAAGCCCTAAACACGAATATAAACAAAAACTATTTAATAAAATAATAATCAAAGCTTACCTCTTCAAAGATGAGCTTTCAAAGTGGGCAATGTGTCTTTAATGGAGGTTTTTGATGTAGAACAACGGCTACATTGAAATATTTAATGAAAAAAAATTCATAACTTAATTTCTACGTGGCGAATAAATATAGGTTACAGTAATTTTAAGACCACCCTCACGCGCCTCTTGTACGTTCGTCTACTTGCTGGTCTGACTAAGCAAATAATACCCATAAAAATATACTAAAAATAAGTCTGGGGGGTCACAGGAACCCCCGCAAAGTTCATATGTGTAACAACAATTTTTCCCATAGTTTGGGTGTGTTTTGAACCCTTTTCCCCAAAAAAAAAAAAAGGATGAAATAGAGTTTTTGAAAATCTATTTCTTAATTTTGGAAGGGAAGTCAGTTTCCTTAAATTTTTGGAAAATGAGTTGATTTGGAAAATATTTTCCAAACATTTAAGCCAACCAAACATGGAAAATTGGAAAATGTTTTACTGCATACCAAACACATCCTAAGTTGTGAACTTTAGAGAACTTGATTTTTTTAGGATCTTAGAACTTTAGGTTGTGAACTTTAGAAATCTTGAATTATTGTAGGATTTTAGAACTTTAAGTTTTGAAGTTTAGAGAACTTGAATTTTTGTAGGATTTTAGAACTTTAAGTTGTGAACTTTAGAAATCTTGAATTATTGTAGGATTTTAGAACTTTAAGTTGTGAACTTTAGAGAACTTGAATTTTTGTAGGATTTTAGAATTTTAAGTTGTGAACTTTAGAGAACTTAAATTATTGTAGGATTTTAGAACTTTAGGTTGTGAACTTTAGAAATCTTGAATTATTGTAGGATTTTAGAACTTTAGGTTGTGAACTTTAGAAATCTTGATTTGTAAAATTTATGAACTAATTATTAGGTTGTGAACTTTAGAAATCTTGATAAAATATAGTCTTTATGAACTATTTAACTAAGCTTGAACTTAATTAAAACTTTGAACTGAATTTGAAGTTTGAATTACCTGAAATCGTATTGACCTTGGTATATTTGAATTTAATTTATTATAACCTGAACTTTATTAGTAATATAAAATTAATATCTTGTTGACCTTAATTGGAACTTAATAATTGAACTTAATTAAAACTTGAACGGAAGTTGAACTTAATTAGAACTTTGAACTTAATTTTAACTTTGAAGTACTTAAATCTTATTGAGCTTAATATATTTAAACTTAATTAGAACTTTGAACTTTATTTATAATAACTTGAACTTAATTAGGAATATAATTAATTATTTGAAATCTTAAACTTAATTAGTGTTTATGAATTAATTAAGCTTGAACTTTGTAGATCTTGAAATGTAATATTTATGAACTAATTTTGAATTTTGGAAGACTTTATAAGTCTTTAAATTGTGATTTATGTATTTTTGAAGGTTTGATTAAGTTTGCTAGTTTATATTTTGTGTAGCATGTTAATTATGTGTTTTGCTTGAGTGGGTTGAATTGATTTGATAAAGAATTTAATTTTATTTGTAGGTGGGCAACAGATTTTGCTGTCAAAAAAATTGCAGAAAAAGCTACAGACAGGGTCCATTAGTCCGTCGCTTTTCTGGATTTTTCAAAATATACTTTCCAGAAAAGCGACGAACGACGTCGCTTTTTGGATTTATTTTTTAAAAAAAAAGGCGACGGACGACATCTCTTTGTCCTTCGCTTTTCAAGATGTAAAAAGTATTATAAATTGAAAATAAACGATGGACTGTGTCGCTTTTTGAAAACTAAAAAAATAAAAATTACAAAAAAAGCCACAGACAATACAGTACTATGGAACTTGAGATTATAAAGTATAAATATATAATTGTTTGCAACAAAATTTAAACAATATGGAAAATAAATCAACCGCAAGCAAAATCTGAAGAAGCGAGAATATTTTATTGATAAATCAATATGGATACAATTTTGTTTGTCAACGTATTTCTCAAACTAGAATGATTTGAATTTGATCCCTTTATGAATATTTCATGAATTCATAATATTAGAGATGCCTCTTTAAGCAATATAATACTATACTTTATATAGGCAAAAGCTAGGATTTAGGGTTAGAGCCTCCAAGAATTCTAACTGGAATCGAATACATATTGTAAAGTCCCAACTAGAATTGAACACATCTTACAGAGTTACACAAATTTTGAAAATCTACAATAATATTAGTGAAAGAGTAGAAATGAGATGTCATAAAACAACAAAGTAAGGTATTCTTGAATGTTCCCCCATAAAGTCTCATTGATTTATGTCTTCTTCCATTCTGTGACGGTTGGAAAGAATGGTTGAGCTTTGGCCTTATCTGTACCAGCCGTAGCCAGATGTCTGATACCAACCTCGGATGTCATATATATGGACATGCAAAATCACACTGGTCCTGAATATATGACCTAATTCAGGTCATCTATAAATTCGACCATTTTAAGAAAGGTATCAAATGTTAACTTCTTTTCGGTCACATTCGTCATGTCTTTCACGTGTCTTCTTTTGATAATCATCCCATGTGCCACACCTAGTTTTTATCCTATACAGATAATCCTTCCAATTTTCATACACTAGTGGAATCAGGACCATAAAGTGGAAGATTTATATGAGAATGTATGTGAAAGGACCTCTAACAATATTGAAGTGATGTGTGCATCCTTCAACTAAATGTTACGGACATATAAATGTCAATGTTTAGTTGGATCAAGTCAAACAATGATTATCGAGGTAATGATGATTTTACTTTTTCCAAGCTCATATATACTCTCTTCCCTTCTTTTCATTTTGGAAACTCTCAAACTTCTTCTTCTCCAACTTTCCTTCTTTTTTTTTCCGTTCTCACAATCCCTTCTGCAACCCTAATTTATGCTTCTCATCACACCATCAAACTTCCCTTATTTTTGGTAAAAGATTTGCGGACTATTCATGTTGCCTCGGTTGTTGTGCCTTCTTCATCATTACCCGTGATGGATATTTTTAAGAAACTAATCCTCTTATATATCAAGAGAAAGAGATGAAAGAAGGGGAACACCTCCCAACAATGGAGATGGAGATTATCCTCAGTTGTAGAATTCTATTGCTCATGACACAACATCGATCCCAAATAGAAAATCTCATAATCCAATAGATAGAATATACTTATATAGGAAATATAGTATATCTTATAAGGATTATATTAGATTTGGAGTGTATTGGACCTCACTCCAATCATTTTTTGATAAAATACCGTAAAATTTCACTAAATTAATACTCGATAAATTAATAATCTCTCTAAGATGATATTTTTCTTTGGTCCCGATTTGTAATAATGGAAAAAATCACTTATTTCGATAAGATATTAAGATAATATATTTTAATAAGACACTTATATAAATATGTGGTCCCATTATATTATAAACTAATAATTCTTTAAGAGTACAAATATAACTAAGACCATTTCGTGAAATATGATTCTATTGTGTTTTGTGTTTTGTTAAAACTTAAATCTAGTTTAAGTTCATCTCTAACTTTTCTTAGTGCATCCAAAAGTTTTGATGTTATCTTTTCGAATTGCACCATATAATTGTGAACAGTTCTAGATGCGATAAGTATTTCCTTACGGTAACTAGTTTCAAAGGTATTGTCTCATCTTCAACTTCATCATCAACATTGAATTTATTTTACCATGAATCATTTAACAAAAAATATATATATTACAATGAATCATACACATAATTGTACTTTATGTATAATAAATTTATTTTTATGTGAATTTAATATATATATATATATATATATGTATATATATTTTAATTACAATTAGACTGTCACGACCCAAGGCTACCCCCTAGACGTGACACGGCGTACTCAACTCTGAAAAGTCTCATACAAGCCTCATAGCATTCATGAACATAAGAGCATAGTAAAATAGTGCGTAATTAAAACTTTTCTTTTACAATCGAAGTCATTTTTAATAAAAGCAAGCGGAAGACTTTCCATATATATGTCTCAAACCATCTAATACTTTGAATACAACTTTGGGACATAGCCCATACAAAGACTCTAAACATACAATGAAAGACATTAAGGGAACATAGTGGGTTTTGTCCTCGAAACTATGAGGACTCACCAAGTCTCCATCTCCAAGCTCCTTAGAAACCTATCCTTCAAGTATAGAACATCAAATCTCCACAACCCTACACTTTGGTAAAAATGAAGAAATATGGGTTAGCACAATTAAGTACTAAATATGGAAGACATGAAAATATCATGCTTAAAACGGACATTTTCTTTGAAAATCATACTTTATGTCAATTTGTGAAAACCCTCATGAACATGAGTACAAGAGGCATAATAAACAAACATAACCAACATACAAGTCATTTCATCACATTAGAACACAATCAACATATAAACCCATTTCATCACATTAGAACATAATCAACCATATAACCCATTACCTTCACATTAAGCCTTCACCTCAAGTAGCCCTCAAGCTATACTTTGTGCAATGTATGGATAGCATCCCATACCACCATCCACACTAAGTACCACATCAAGGTCACCAAAAGTGAACTTACCATTCATCATTTCCATCCTGAAACAATACTCATACATAAGAGACATAAGCATTTCATAAGTCATAACCTCACATTAGGTCCATCAAGGGCAACCCTAAGTCATACTTGTGCAATGTATGAGTAGTATCCCATACTACAACTCACACTAAGGACTCCTTTGAAGTCACCATAAACAAGGTACATTCATATTCAACAAGGAAGTAACTCATAATACAATCCAAGTAAAGCATGCATCATAACATATAAGCATTTAAGTCAACCATTCTTCATTAGCTTCATTAAGAACACCTTCTTTCATTAGACATTAAGCCAACATTCTCATAAACATCATCTTAAGAACACATTCATTTCATTTAACATTACATCATAAGGAACACACCATGTCTACTCTCAAAGCCTACTTGTGCAATGCATGGATGAAATCACATACAACCACCCACACTAAGTAGTGCATTCTTGAGTAGCCATAGTTCATTAAAATTCTTTGTTGGGGTAAGCCTTAACCGACATAGACCATGTGAGCAATTCATGGAATCCCGGTGTCACCCTCACCGGATAAGGGATTCCTACTTGCCTAAGGTGGGACCATTGTTTTTAGCTTAAGTGAATCCACTAGCGAGACCTATGTGGACACATAGTTATAGAATAGGGAGATTGCTACGAGATACCCCGCCTCAACTCACGGATGAGCATCCATCTCAAGAGATTGCTACTAGATACCCCGCCCCAACTCATGGATGAGCACCCATCTCAAGCCATATATACTCGGTGCTTAGCATTATTCCCCACGGAGTACTTAACATTCATTACATTAGTTCATTATTATGGGAAAAGAGATTGTTACTAGATACCCTGCCTCAACTCATGGATGAGTATCCATCTCAAACCCAACATTCATTCATTGGAAAGCTTATAGATTCAAAGATGAGAATAGCCTTTCTTCTAAGAATCCCCATATTGTGATAAAGTCCTTTCACAACATGTCATTATCATTCATTAGAGTACAACTGAGAATAGCCTTTCAATCAACCCATCATCATTACCATAATCATAGAAACTTCATTCATTAGTCATTCATGAGTGTGTGTATGTGAGAATCACCTATCACATATAGCCTCATCATTCATACGTGTTAATTGATAAATAACATTCAATCATAACACAATTACATTTTAAACATGATCATAACACTTTCATTAAGATCACACAAATATACTTCACATCATAATCATACATAATCCTTGATGAAATTGCCCCTTAGGGCTATGAACCAACATCAACCCATAAATCTAAGATACTACAATAGATAAGGAAATTGACATGATTCAATAACTAATCCAATATAAAAATCAACATACTTTCATAATCAACCAATTCCCAATCTCAATTCACCACTTAAGAATTTGGGGAAAAACATGGGTTCTAGGAAGAAATCATCTTAATTCATCTTTAAAACCACAATTCATTCATAATTCAATGCAATAAAGCCTTTGAAAATTATTTGGAATCGAACCCATGCCAAGATTGAAAACTAGGGTTTTTGGGGAAACATTGGGGATTTGAAATCAACTTTGAAATTGGCTCCTTGAAAGAAACTAAGTCAAGGATGAATACTACCATACCTTTCTATATAAGAACTCCACAAAAATCACTTGAAAAGGTTGAAAACTTGACCTTCAAAGGTTGCTTCCTTCACCTCCCATGGAGGTTTCTAGAGAGAGAACTTTAGGAGAAGAGAGGTGGGTTCCATTTTGTAATTTTGAATAATGAGTTGTAAATGTGTTTTAATACGTTAAAAACCCTTAAAATATCTTAATAAACCAATAATAACCGTCCATTAACTCAACTAACCAAAGGAGGAATTTAACAAGTTTCCCCTCCACTTGGCCGTTTTGGACATCAACACAGTGGTGATCCACGAACCCCCACCCACGGAGCGTGGGTGGGTCCACGCTCCATGCTGCTGATTTGTGGTTTGGTTATGTGGCTTTCCATTTGGGACCTTGACCCACAGAGGCCATCCACGAGGCATGGATGGACCTACGAGGCGTAGGTCGCATCCATGAGTCACAATATTTTTGGCAGCATTTTGGTTTCTTGGGGTCTTGGGGGTTAGGATTTAGGGTCCTCCTCAAGGACCCCTAAGGTGGTCTTTGGGGAGTCGTGCCTTGACGTTTAACCCCTAAACCCCTCAACCTAAGCTCGGGACAACATTTTACAACATGAAACCCCTCAACAACTCCAACACACACTAGTTAGGCTCTAGTTTCACTTATTCATTTTACGGGTCATTACATGGGCATTAAGCCTTTTTAGAATCAATTATAGGTACAGCAAACCAGGCCCAAAAGTAACCTAGCCCAAAAATTAATGCAACACAAATAATATAGGCAAAGAGACAGATCATCAGCATAATTAGGAAAGTAGGTAGAAAGCTCCACCCATTCATCTTCCTCAAACGAAATAACCATAGATTTGCTCAAT
>JAJOOR010010855.1:0-48344 GCA_036250505.1 Solanum acaule
TAACATTGTTTGTGGGGGTAAGCCTTAACCGATATAGACCATGTGAGCAACTCATGCAATCCCGGTGTCACCCTCACCAAATAAGGGATTCCTACTTTTCTAAGGTAGGACCATTGTTTTTAGCGTAAGTGGATTCAATAGCTAGAACTATGTGGGCACAGAGTTATGGGATAGGGCGATTGCTGCTAGATACCCCGCTTCAACTCACGGATGAGCATCCATCTCAAGAGGTTGCTACTAGATACCCCGCCCGCCTCAACTCACGGATGAACATCCACCCAATTCATATTCACTTGGTGCTTAGCATTATTCCACATGGAGTACTTAACATTCTTTACATTAATTCATTATGGGATAAGTGATTGTTACAAGATACCCCCGCCTCAACTCATGGATGAGTATCCATCTCAAACCCAACATTCATTAAAATGGGATGTAGGGATTGTTACTAGATACTCCGCCTCAATTCTCGGATGAGCATCCATCCCATCCCAACATTCATTCATTGGAAATCTCATAGATTCAAAGATGAGAATAGCCTTTCACCTAAGAATCCCCATATTGTGAGAAAGTCCTTTCAAAACATGTCATTATCATTCATTAGAGTACAATTGAGAATAGTCTTTCAATAAGTACTTCATCATTAACATAATAATAGAAAATTCATTCATTAGTCATTCATGAGTATGTGTATATGAGCATAACCTTTCACATTTAGCCTTATCATTCATAGTTGTTAATTGAGAAATAACATTCAATCATAACACAATTACATTCTAAACATGATCATTAAACATTTATTGAAATCACACACATATACTTTACATCATGATCATACATAGACCCTTCATATATAAAGGTACAAGGAAGATATCCATCAATTCAATACCACAATATACATAGTAAGTAAACACCTCCACCTTTCAAGTGGATCAATAGATCAAGAACAATTGTACTTCAATTTGTAATTTGATCATAACTTGCCCTTCAAGGGTCATGGATCACATTCACCCACACACCTTAGATCAATTAAATTTGGCATGAGCAATAACATAATTTCAACATTCTATATACATATACACATAAACAACCCACATACTTCATAATCAATTTATTCCCAATCATAAATCACAACTTAGGAATTTTGGGGGAAACATGGGTTCTAAGAAGAAATCATCTTAATTCATCTTTAAATCCACAATTCAATCATAAATCATGCAATAAAGCGTTTTGAAATCATTTAGAATCGAACCCATGCATAGATTGAAAACTAGGGTTTTTGAGAAAACATTGGAGACTTGAAATCACTTTTGAGATTGACTCCTTGAAAGAAACTAAGTCAAGGATTAAGACTACCATACCTTTAATGGAATAAACCCATTAAAATCCCTTGAAAAACTTGAAGTCTTGACCTTGGAAGCTTGAAGTCTTCATCTCCAATAGAGGTTTCTAGAGAGAGAACTTTTGAGAAGAGAGGTTTCTAACTTTGGGGTGTTTTGAAATAAGGGGTAAATGACTTATTTTAGGAATTAAAAAAATATATACAAGTGATATAAATTAGTTAAAAACAACCCCATACATTAATTAATTAAAATGAAATTACCTAAAACCCCTCAATTTGGGCAGCCTCGTCAGGGACCACGCCCATATAAATGGGTCGTGAGGGGCACCACGGCTCGTGGTCCCTTGACCAATGTGACCCTCCAACTTGCCAAGCCCTCAAGGGCCTAAGGCAAGTCCACGAGACCTCCCACGATCCATTGTCAAGACCACGAGTCGTGGTTGAGGTCGTGATCATGGAGGCAGTAGCTTCCTTATCAAGACACAACCCTCATCAAGCTAAGGCAATCCCATGAGCCTTCTCATGGCTCGTGAAGGAGAGCCTTGGCTTGGCACCATTGTAGGGCTTACTGCCTAGACAACCACGGGTGGCACCCTGACTCGTGATGGCCACCACGGGTCGTGAAGACCCTCGTGGTCTAGAAAGGTAGTAGCTAGGCCTAGTTCTAGGTAGCCTAGGTCCCAAACAATAGCATACACCCAAAACCCTTAGCCCTTACCCTTAGCTCTTGACGTTAACCCTCACGTTAAGGCTCTAATTCAACCTATCATTTTGTGAGTCATTACAAGCGAGCTCGACTTGGCTCGCCATAGTGGTTCGGTGACTCACCACCGATTTGGCGAGTCTTCCTACAGTTATTTTCTGATTTTTTCTAAGTGTTTCTACATTTTTTTGGAAGAATGGATAGACCCAAAGTCACTGGTAGAGACATGTTGCCACGAAAATAGGCACTTGGAGTGGTTATAAATGAGGATACAGCTGCATCTCGAGTAAATGCAACAAAACTACCTCCAAATGGAGGCAAAGGCAATGGTAATACGCCCATGGTTGAGACACCAAATGGGGCTAGCTAAGACAGTTAGTGGGTCTACGAGACACATCCACCCCATCAGGCAGTTAGGGGGAGTCACATGATTTTCAGGCTTCCACCTCTGTGCCTGAGGATGACCAGTTATTGCAGGCCTGGAGAGCAGAACTTCACTCCAAGGTGATGAATGATCTAGAATCCCGGTGCCTCTGACTTCTACCCCTCCAACTTCAACTCTAGTGCCTCATCCAGCACAAACAGTGGTCCCATCACCACCTTTTCAGGGCCCTCCTCCTCGGTCACTCAATTGGCTGAAGGCTGAGGGTTTGAGGACCATTCTAGAGGAGAAGAGATTGTCCAAAGACAGAGTGGTGGACAAATATCTGGAGGTATGGAACACTATTAAGTTCTACAAGTTTGAAATTTTCACCAAACCCTGGGGACCCTACATTTCCAATTGCGTCTGGGAGTTTTATTAGGCCTATGGTGAGCTGGTCCCTAAGGGGAAAAAGAAGGACAGCATGTTCAGGTCGGTTGATTTTGTGATAGTTGTGGAAGAAGGTTAAATGCCGTTGTGATGACATCAATGTTGTTCTGGGGTGCACTTATGATTTCATGCACCAATACATCGATCTGGTCTAGTAGAATACCTTGGAGAACCTGAAGGGTTGGCTAGCATCCCTTATCTCTGATGCCACCCCGAGGTGGATAGAGGCAGGTACATAAATAGAGAAAAAGGGCCTAAACGTGGCTGCTAGATACTGGTACGGGTTCATTAGGAGAACTATTATGCTGTCCCAAAATGAATCCATCCTCAGACACCTGAAGGCAGCATGTTTAGGGTCTATCATTTCTCGCCAAAAGCTGAATCTAGGGCTACTGATTAAGCAAGAGATGGCCATGAGGGCCAAGCAGAGACAGACTTCACTTTCATTCTCGGTGTTGATCACCGAGGTATGCAGATGGGATCGTGTTCCCAGAGATGAGAAGACAGATGTGGAGGTAACTCCCACCTCCTCTACTGTCATCCGGCGTATTAAGGCCGAGTACCAGCGGGATGAGGCTGATAGGAGGAGGGCAGCACCGGTGGATACATCCCCGGAGGTCAAAATCGATATGTTACCTGCAAAGGCAGTCATGCCTAATCAGGCCAGTGGGCCCTCAGGTACATCTAGACCTTTCTCTTCTGAGATTCCGACTACATCTGCTGCACCCCCTTCCCCTAGATCTTCTAATGCTACTGCTTCTGCCTCCCGACCCCCTATCACCCATGCATGCTTTACAAAATGGGCCATATAGCCCAATCTGCTAATTTGTATGCCTCTTGGGTAGAGGCCGTTATACCTGGGATGATAGAGAGAGCAATAACTACTACCTTGGCCCCACTTAGGGCTGAGATGAGGGATTATAAGTTGGCTTTGGATGTCCTGACTATGAGAGTGGAGGTGTGTGAGAAGGGCCAAGGATCCACTGATGTTGTGAAGGCCTTGAAGGCCAACATTACTGGGTTGAGAAAGGATGTGGACCAACTGAAGTCCACTGATTTGACTTCACTATTTAGGACCGTGGAGATTCCCGACAGGCCGAGTGCAGATATTTGAGCTTGTTGTGAGGTGCCTCCGGGTACCACCGCAGATGAGTTTAGAGCTAATGATGTTGCTGCTGAGTCCAAGGCTAAGATAGATGATGAGCATCTAGGTGTGACTAATGCGACTATCTATGATGATTTGGCAGACCTAGAGGAAGGCATGGTGCATACAACTGTACAAGCCTCTTTGAGGGGTTTTTCCATGGTGGGCTCTAGTGGAGCCAAGGATGTTGAGATCCTAGGCACTAATGCCCAGATAGAGGGGGTCATGATAGCTGCGACACCAGGCACTGATGCCCCGATAGAGGGAGTGACTGATATGCAGACTTCACCAGGCCTAGCTTGGCAAGATGATCTTCTTACCTCCTTCCTGTTACTTTTCAAACTATTTTTATTTTTAGTTGCATTTGAGGACAACTGCGTATTTTGTTGGTGGGGTGAGGTATTTCCATACCTACCTCTTGTGGGCTGTTTTGTGAATATTGACTTGATTTTGATAGTGTTCTATGAACATTGGAGCTTATTTGTTTATATATATCCTGTTTGTTGGATTGTGGTTGTTGATAAATTGTGGCCCATTATTTTAATTTGAGATGGTTTTGAACCAAGTTATTTTTGCCACCTCTTTTGTGTGTGATTGTGGTTGTTCTCTTGCAAATTTGAGTTTCGATTGTGGTTAATAACGATGACTTGAATAGTACTCTTAATTGAACGAAATGAATGTGCGGCTATGATGAGGTAAATTAAGTTATATAGGCAATATGTGAACTTTTAGCATCTTGTTGTGACTAGCCGATTGTTGATTAAGTCTCTTGTGATGAACATTGCATGCTAGCTAAAAAATGTGGAGTCTTGTTTGATAGTTGTACCAATGCCTTTTGTGGTGAGGTTGTCTTGAACATTGTGCTTAATGACACCTAAAATTTTCCCTGTTGGTTCGATTGATTGAGTGAAACAAGCAATTGAAATGATCTTAGGCGAAATTTTTGGAGAGTGAGCCAATTTACTAATATACCTCTTTGTGGCCAACCTTGTGAGATCTGTGAACCTTGCTTGGCACTTTTGAGCCTATCATTTTCTTGGAAGAAACTTGAACAACTTTGACCTCTTTATCCTATCACCCATAACCTTTATGAAGTATTGGTTCGTTTGAATAGCTAACTTAGGCCACAAGCCTAAGTTTGGGGCTGTGGTGAAAAAGAAGGAAAGTCAAGAAGTGTGAAAAATTCCCCCTTTGATGGATTGTTTTGAAAAATATGGAACCCCTGTATGTAAAAAAAAAAGAAAAAGAAGAAAGAAAAGAAAAAAAAGACTAAAAAGAGCAAAAGTTGTGAAATAAAGTGTGTGAAAAAAGTGAAAAAATGGGGTATCCAGTGATTCATGTTTAGTTGAATAATAGGGTGGATTGTTAACATGCTTTAATGTTAAAGAGAAGGAGAAAAAAGTGATTTTCAGGGCATGCTTCATGAAGGTAGAATCCATTAAGCCTAAATGACCATACCTTGACACTCAGCCTCATTACAAGCCTTAAAAAAGACCTTTGTGATCTTTAGTGAGCTAAAATGAATGTTGATTAGAAAATAAGGGCAAGCCTATGGGTGAAGTCATGCATCTGTTCATCTTTTTGAGTGGGAGAGTTGTATGTGATTCTAGGACCTTAAACTTTTGAGGAATTTTGTGTGAATATGGAATCATCTTTGTTGTGAGGACATTTAAGTACCTTTGTTGAGCTTGAACTTGTATTTGAAGCAAACGTTGTGAGCTTGAGTACACTTGATAATGGTGAGTCATAATTTGAATCTTTGAGTGCATAATTGAGCATTGTATGTGTAGTTTGAACCTTTTGTGTGCATTCATGTTGAGTCTTAAGCAACATTGTTTGTAGACATCCTTGTTGAAGCGATTGATCTTGAGTTTTACTTGAGGACAAATAAAATGTTAAGTTGGGGGTGTTGATGAGTTTGAGATTTCGACTCATTTAGGGCTTTGTTTTGATAGTTTTAGTGTCCTCAAATGCCTAGTTTATGCTCTAATTGATGTTAAAGCATTGATTTACAGGTATGTAGGCTAAGGAGCAAGGTAAGGACACTACCTGACAAAAAGGATCAAACAAGCTGAAGAAGTGAAGAAAAGTGATCCTAGTGATCGCCAAGACCACTCGACGAACCGCCGAGTGTCTCTTTAGCTTGCCCAAAGTTTCAGCATGCCAGCCCTGAGGAAGTACCAACTTGGCGATAGGAATGGGCAGTCGGCGAATCGCCGAATGACTCCGCGAGGGCAACTTTGATCGCCCAAAGTTACAAGACCTGAAGGACTGATGGCTAATGCAAATTGGCGATGGAAGGGAGCAAAGGGCAGATCGCCGACTTACTTCGCCCAATGTCCTTTTGGGCCAAAAATTGGGCAACTATAAATTGAAATTTAAAATAAAATTTCAGGAGGATTGAGTTCTGAAACAGTTCCCAAGTTTTAGAGTGAGTTTTCTCTTAGTTTTTGAGTTCCATTGTAGGCTTTGAAGCTTTTGAGGCTCAAACTTGAAGAGATGCAAGTGGGTTTTGTAATTTATTCAATTTGGACCATTGTAAAGACTTGTAAACCTTTACCCATATCATGACTAATGTATTTGGTAATCATTTCTCTATTTTTATGATGTGTAGCCAAAACCCCAATTCTTGGGGTGTGATCATGTATTTATTTGCCTAATTATCTTATGGGTATTGTATTTTAATGATGAAATTGCTGTTTTAATATGGGTTTAATCATTAGATGTGTTTTAATCTATGGATTGTAGTTGCAAATGCAATTCTAGTTTAGAGTTCTTACTTGCTTGTGAGAGAGATTTTGGAACCAAAGCTTTTGATTAATGATTTTAGGTATTGGGTTGATATGGGTTCAACTCGAGAGAGTTAATCCTAAACTCAATTCTACCTAACTAGCTCGAGAGAGTGGATACATTAAGGCTTTGGGTTTTTTTATCTTATTAAGCTTGTCGAGGTTCGAGAGAACTCGCCCAAACCGTAATAGTTGTTCGATAGAAAACTATTGCACTTATAGCCTAGCCTACCCACAATGATTCAGCAAGTTATTGTTAAATTTCAATTACCCATATAGCGTAATTAGCTTATAATCGATCACATCCCGAGAATTCCTCTTAATATTGTTGTTTCCCCTATTTTTGTACTTGTTTTAGCTAATAATTGCAAATAAAAAACCCCTATCTGACATTCGTTGTCACCCCCTTAGACTTATTTGTATGTTTTCGATAATTTCTATTCCTATAACCACTTAGACCACATTTGTACTTCGTAATTGAATTCGAACATTGTACCGCTCCCTGTGGGTTCGACCCCAATCTTCGTTGGGTTTTATACTAGATAACGATCGACTTTACCTAGAATTGGAAGTGGTGTAAGTTGAGCGTTAATCACCTAACATACAAAGGCTAATGGGTATTCGTCTCTTGCCTTACTTACTTTAAGATCATGGGTACTCGCCTCCACAATCAAATTATATGACATGGGTACTCGACTCCACATCATTTCATAAGGATCATGGGTACTTGCCTCTATGTCCATTAATCATAATAGGAATCTGGGGAATTACCTCTTGTTTAATTTTAGGAATAGGGGAATCGCCTCATATTCTTCACATATGAAGTTCAAGGGTAATCGCCTCTAGCCTCATCAATTATTTAGCATTTTAGTCTAGATTCATTTTAGGTGAGAAATCCGTTCAACCTAGACTCATTCATGTGAGTAAACCTTTCACATTCATTCAATCATGCTTAGCAATTCATTGTGGGAAGTATCTCTTCCACACCATAACATCAATCAGTCAACAATTCATAGCCTATGCTTTCTCTCAAAGCACTACATCTCAGGATCATCATTTATGCTTTATTCTCAAGTAATTCTAATCATAAATCATCTATCCTATAAGGATATATCTAACCCATAAAGTTTCCCTTCATGGCATCAACTCAATGCATATCAATTCTACCCTAGAATCATAGTATAGGCATGGGTACATGTAATTTCATCCTAAAAACATGTAATTCTATCAATTCAATCATAAACAATCATTATTGAACTATTTGGATCAACATTTATCATAACTCACAACATTGGAAGAAACCCTAACTAGAATTGGGGATTTAGACTTCACAATTAGGGAATCTAAAGGGACTTCATGGGAGAAAGTCTCCCATGGATGAAAAGCCATCATGCCTTAGTCACAGATCCCACAAAAAGCTTGAAGATTGGAGACTTGGACTTGACCTAGCTTCAATCTCTTCCTTCTTCTTCCACCTTCTCGAGAGAGAATATTTGAGAGGGAGTTTGGGTTTTTGATATGCTCAAATTACTCCTCTCTTAAAGAAGCATAATTGATCGTTATCAAGTAAAGAACCCAACTTGTAGGCTGGGGTCGATCCTACGAGGAAAATGGTTTAGACTTAAACTTAACTCACAATTATCTCTTTTTAGTCAAACTATTTCCGATAAAAGTAAACAAGGGGTTTCTGTAACTAAAGTAAAAGATTTTTGATTTATATCAATAAGTAACAAGTAAGCAAGATTCACAGTTTGAGATATCAATATAAGATGGAAACAAGGGTATATGTGTTCCCCACGAGCTCTTAACGCAGTAATCCTAATAATAGTAATCCCATCCAAATGTTTGACATGCAAGGCCGATAAGTTATGTATCCCTACGTGATTGGCAATCTTAGTAGGAACTTTTAGTCGCGACTTGGTAAATCTACGAGTGTGTACTTTACTAACCCTTACCTTTACCCCAGATTAGTCATTGTGTCAATTAACTTAGGGTATTCACCCTTTCCTCAATTGATTAAAGTTAGACTATTAGTTAGCAGGAAATCCTTAACTAAATCTCTATTGTTTAATCTTTTTCTCATTCATTACCCCCTTGGTAAGGCAAGTAGGAACGAGGCGAGTTCTAACGTTGTACACTGCTAGAAAGACTTCTAAACGAAAAGATTAATAATACATGCATAACACTATTCAAGAATTACTTTGTTATTATTCATATGTTGTTAATTGCTCATGGTTCCACAACCCTAGTTGTGGATTTAGCTACTCATGCTTGGGATTTCACAATTCATAATTAGGTTAAAATAAATCATGAACTTACAATTAGAATAGATGAAACCCGAAATCTTGAATTGAAATTCAAAGTGCGAATTGCATAAACCAATTTCCGAAAATCAAATTGCTAAAAGTTTGCAAAATAATTCCAAAAGACCAAAACAAAAGTTTACAATAATGTCTCACTCCCAAAATGGAAAATACAACCCATATTTATAGAGTTTTAAATCATAAACCAACTAGGAAACAAAATAAGGAAAATTCGTCCAGGACGCGATTTTGACTGACGACGGGACCTACGGATCGTGGTTCAACCTATGGTCCGTGGGTCGCCTCCGTGGTTCAGGTATTGTAACTCCATATCTCTGATCTCATCGATGGATATGCAGGACGGGTCGTCACTTGACCTACGGTACGTCATTGGCTTTCGTGGTTCCACACTTGGTCAGATTTCCCTGATCTCCACCTATGATTCAGCACCTACATGCGTCGTTGGACCTACGGTTCATTGTTGGCCTCGTCAGTAATTGTTGTTGCTCTTTTCAGTCCATCTTCAGTCAAACGCTACCGAACCAATTCAAAAGATTACATAACAAACATTATATATAATAACAAAATAGCTCAAGACACACACAAACTCTAAGTGAAATGCATCAAAAATATCGTAAACTCATGGTATGTCAACACCCTCAACTTAAACTTGTTGATTGTCCTCAAGCGACACACTAAAACTCTAAATGACACTTGTGTAGAAGCAAACATACATTTCAAGCAATCATATGGCTTTCTGAATCAAGTCCTTCACTCAGTGCAAATCTTTCAATTTAAACTTAGTAAGCTAACTCATGCAGATCAAAACATGACATAGACAGACCAACAAACATCATCACATACACTTTCAACAATCACCGAGGTACCAACTCTCCAACAATGTAACTAGTGCCCACACTTCAAAGAAATCCTCATTCGCACAACAAATTTGATTTTTAAGTTCAAGGATTCAGTAAACACTCACGCTCAGAATTGAAATCAATACAGTTAGTGCTCAATACCATAGACTTGCCCTTATTTTCACTGCATAGACTCTCCAAACTAGTCACTAGGATCACTATAGGAATCTCTTAGCTTGTAATGTAGGCTTAGGGTCAGGTAGGATACATTTGGGTATTTTTAGTGACTTTTCTGCCCTCCTTGACATTACATTGGCTATTTACCTCTTTTCTCAACCAATGTTGACATGTTTTATTTTCTGCTCTGTTCCTTGACTCTCTTCAGCACAAATGTGACTGACTTTATCGCTCTTCCTTTTCAATTTTTCTTTTTTTTTTCTTTTACTTCTTCTTTCTTTGTTTTTCATTATCATTATCATTTTTTTTGTTTCTTTTGAATTCAGTCACATCTTTTTTTCTATCTTTTTCTTTCTTCTACACACAACTCTTTTCATACCCTTTTCTTTCGGTTTCCTTTTTCATAGCCACCCTCAACTTATGTATTTTGCATGAGTTGAGGTGCACACTGTCTGTGGTCGGACCAGGGCCGAGATTTAGGTAACTTCTGAATTAGCCGCCCTCAACTTAGGCTTTTGTCCTAAGTTAAGGTGCATATGTCCAAGGAGGGACCAGGGCCAAAACAATTTTTTAGGGAAGGTGAGTTAGGTGTATTGAAAGAAGTGGTCTATATTAGGCTCAAACATTTGGATCAAAGGGATCATTTATTTATTTTGGTTTGATCATTTTAGGCTTAACTGGACTCATTTGAACAAGGGCCTATGATCATCTCTTAATTCCTAGCCTAGATTATCTTAATAGAACCAACGGGGCAAGTTCTATATTGACACACAGAGCATGAACATATACAATCATCTCACACACTCTTAGCACATTGTTTCACTAATGAATTATTAAAGCACCCAGTTCAAGTTTGAGCTGAATGCTATCATACTGGTTCCTATCATGTCACATGAAAATCCAACACATTCAGACTATAAATCTAGCACATTTTCAAAATTTTTGGACGGGTACCAATTTCATGCTTCTTATGCCATCATGCTTTCATATATTTTCTTATCTACTTCTACACATACAATCCTACACATGTCGGTTCAAAAGAAAAGTAAAACAGTCTCTTGGAGAAAAAGAACATAGGTAAGAAAACCCCAAGGGAGGGTTATGAGTTGGGTTACTCGGACTTAACCCTATCACTCACAACCTATTTACCCCACCCCCATGAAAAAGTAGTGCAATTACCCTCAATGCACAAATAAGAAAAATAAGACATAGGGTGAAGCAAGCCTGTGACGCATAAGCATCAAAGACCCATCAAGAAGCGGGTGCGTCCAGTTTCCTGGAACCCACTGGATCAGCAGTAGGAACGCCATCAGTAGCACCCTCATTAACTGTGAGAACACCCTTAGTAGTACTCCTCAAACCTGATGGACCAACACCTATCTCGGGGGCCCTCTGCTGCCGTATCTCCTCATCAACAATGGACTACCTCAATCTCCTGCCTCTCCCTATTCTTATCTCATCGGCCTCCTCAGCATCGAAAGTATGCATAGAAGAATGGTGGTGCTTCCCAGCAGCACGGGAAGGGTCGGGTGGTGGCATAGTATCGCCAAACAATGCATACATCACAATCTCGTCCTCCTCAACCGCAGGTGCAGTCTTCGGTACCACCTCAGCAGGGGCTAGTAAGGCATCTACATCAGACCAAAGCCTAGCCAACTCTGTATGGAAAATAGTCACATCAATGGTAGGGGAAGGCCTCTCCAAGACTCTTAACTCAAATGCATCTAGGCGCTTGTGGACTGCCTGAATCTTCCCATCCATCATCTACTCCATACAAGCCTCAGACTCCTCTATGGATCGCTGCATCCAAGGTTTCATATGCTACAACAGGGTAGCCATCTGGGTCTCCAACTTCTGGACTCGGGCCAAAGGGACTAAAGTGGACCCTAAAGTGGGAATGGCTCGGGATGAGCTCGCAGCTTGACTGGTGGCGATAGAGGGGGGAGGTTGTGCATCTGCAGAAGTGGGTGGTATGGTAGTGTCATCAGCCTGAATCTTCTCCACATCCTCAACAAGATCAGCTCCCAAGGGCGGTAGGTCAACCTGTGGCTCCCTCCACGGTGCAACAAGATTGGCATCATCTTTAATGAGGCCGATGTCCACAGTCTTTGTCGCCTTGAGCAACCTGTCACAATGCAAAATAGGCACTGAAGCCTCCCTGCAGAGATGAAATATCAAACACGGGAAGGGCATAGTAGTGGTGGTCCTGAAGGCACTCTTATGAATCTCGGCGATCAGAATCTAGGCAAAGTCAAGCTCCAGCCCGCCATAATTGCTGCTGTCTTCTCAGCCCAGTCCCAATTAACAATATTGTCCGCCTGTGTAGGGGAAAATCTAGTACAAACCACAGACCAAAAGAACTTTGCAGCGGAGCTCAGGGCTGCTTTTCTGATAGGCAGTGTCATGTTCCTCACCCACTCGGTCTTGTCTCTATCCTCAGCTATGTGACGGGCCATCCACCTCAACAATGTCTCTCTCTACTCGACATCCCTCTGAAATGCCCCAATCTTAACAATACCCATCCGGTAGTCATACTCAGCTGTATTAATTCGCAGAGTGTGGGATGGGCCGTAAATAAAATGGCAAATAGTAGCCTCGAGATGTCAACAGAGAAGTTCCGCACCAGTGTGGCCTGAATTAGATGCTGGATCAGTGGCTTATCCTTTTTAGGAATAGCACTGTAGACGGTGGCGGCGTAGGAGGCATAGAACTCATGAGTCATATCCTCGCTAAAGTTGCCCAAACACCGAGCCAACCACTCACATATGTGCCTCTTGAACAACTCCTCAATAACTGGCATGGTATGAAGGCTTCTTATCAATACTCGACGCTTCTCAGTAATGATTCTGTCCATTTTCTGATGTATTGATCACCTTCCCATCGTCATATATCTGATACTGACAATGAACACACCACCTATTCGGATCGGTGGAATTGAGAACCGGCTTAACTCTGGGGACCTGGGTATCCCCTGTGCTATCGGCATTGGAAGAAGAGGCGAAAGTGCCGCTGGCACTGAAGCTGGACTATGACTCGGAGCTGGACTGTGACTCTCCTGATGGTGTGGCCCCCTCCTCAGACTAGGGGGAAGTGACCTCGACCTCGTAACTGGAAGTAAGTATCTGTCGGACCTATTCCTCTTAGCCCAGGGGCAGTAGGGGAGCCTCTGGTGGTCTCAGGGGCGTAATCATCCTCACTGGAGTTCATGATCATGTGGCGGGATGGGGTGACATAATTAGATTTTCCCCCTATGCATACACGAGAGCTTGCTTTGGTGCCATGGTACCTGCAGAAGCTTAGTTAGTACCGAAAGAACACAAAAAGACCCAAGAATTTTTTTAGAACTACATTCAGACTTAGACTCAAATCCAGAAAATTTCTGGACAGTAGCTATTTTGGTGACCCATGGTGGGTACCAACGGTCCGCCGATTGAACGACGAGCTGTCAGTAACCTCCGTAGGTCAGGGTGCCCAACCTTGGGTCTCTGATGTTGGAACCACATATGTGCAGAATGGTCCGTCGATGGAACGACAGACCGTAGTCCACACCGTGGTTCACCACTTAGCCAATATATTTTGTGCATGTAGTCGACAGACCATGACCTACGGTCAGTAGGTGGACCTATAGTCGATCAGTTATGGTCGTGT
The DNA here is from genome assembly GCA_036250505.1 of Solanum acaule. Lineage (NCBI taxonomy): Eukaryota > Viridiplantae > Streptophyta > Magnoliopsida > Solanales > Solanaceae > Solanum > Solanum acaule. Next base: position 13,778 of record JAJOOR010010855.1, read on the forward strand.
ACCAGAACTGTGCCAGGCATTCAATTCCAAAATTTCAAACACTTTAAAACACACAATCACTAACCACTTCGAGTCTAAATATGCATTACAACAAATTATGTGGTAGTTCATCATTCTTAAGGTTTTGATTATGCAAAATTCAATTATTAAAGTAGAAACAACGAAACCCTAAGTCTAAACTTCCAACTAGACCCAACAACCTCAATTATTCTAGTTAAAATTACAACACACTCACACACCATCGTTCCAAGGGTAGGATCTACACTAGATTTCAACAAATATACCAAGCAATTTACTACCCAAGGTCAAGTTTAACTTAGTGACTTCACAATTTAAACAATGAAAATTTCATAGTTTCAGTGAAGTTGATTACCTTACAAGTAAACCAAGTCGGTGAGTGCGTAAGACAATGGTTTCTACTTTGAACTCTAACAACCTTGACACCGAACCCGGACTGCGGATGCTTTATGGAAATGGAGGATTTGTGAGAAAATTTCAGATATGGGAGTAGGAATGAATTAGAAATGGAAATGGAGGGTTATATGGATGTGATGGGGAAGTTTAGTGGGTGAAATTGAGGTAATTAATCGGTTTGTAACGGTTGGGGGAAAAGAGGGAAATGGGAAATGAATTTAAAATGAAGGGGTTTTATTATAATGGGGTACGAGTCGGGTCATCAGAAACCCTAACTTGGACCACCCACGAAACCTCGTCAACGGTCCGTGGGTCGACCTATGGTCCGTTGATGGGGACCGTGGTTCACTCCAACACTTAGTAAAAATTAGAAAGCATACTCGGGATCTACGGATGCCACCCACGATTCGTGGGTGGACCAACGGACCATTGATGGGACCCATAGATCACTGCATTATCTTATTTTCTTCAGATTTTTCTTTTCGTCCCTGCACACGTAGCAAACCTTAGGACTTCATTTTTACATTTTCTGGAAACTTTTTAGACACGGAACCTATTCTATCTATATCTAGCCAACACTAAAACTAAAAATTAATAAACAACTATTCAGAAAACTACAAATTTAAGAAAAACTCCCTATATCGAAATGTAAATTCCTATAGTTTGCTAGATTATACATCTTAGGTTGCCTCCCAAGAAGCGCTTGATTTAACGTCGCGGCACGATGCAGACGCCTTGGTTACTAAGACTTCACCAAGACTCTATTCCTCTATCACCTTGTTGAAACTCTCAGCTTGCCCCAAGTAGACTTTTATCATCTGTCCGTTCACCTTGAACCTTGTTCCTTCTTAGTTCTTGAGTTCAACCGCTCCATATGGGAACACTTGGGCTACCCTAAATGGCTTGGTCTACTTGGAATTGCGTTTGCCAGGAAACAAGTGTAGCCTTAGTTAAATAACAATACCAGATCACCAGAGCAAATTCACGCTTTTAAATCTGTTGATCATGGTACTTCTTCATCTTCTCCTTGTACAAGGCTGAACTCTTATATGCTTTTAGGCGAAACTTGTCGAGCTCATTCATCTCATTCAGTCTTTGACTTGAAACGGTGCCCCAATCCAAATTGAACTTCTTGAGTACCCACATTGCTTTATACTCTAGTTCTACAAGAAAATGGCATGACTTCCCATATATAACTTGGTAGGGGGACATACCAATGGGAGTCTTGAATGCGGTACGATAGGCCCATAGAGCATCATCAAGCCTTCTTGACCAATCAGTTCTGTTGGCGTTCACAATTTTTACAAGGATTTGCTTTATCTCTCTATTTGACACCTCAACTTGCCACTAGAATGAGGATGATACGGAATGGCTGCATTGTGACGAACACCAATTTCTCTATCAACGCTGTAAACAACTTGTTACAAAAGTGAGAACCTCCATCGCTGATAATTGCCCTAGGTGTACCAAATCTGAAGAAGATACTCTTTTTCAAGAATGCGGGGACACTCTTTCCCTCATTGTTTAAAAGCGCAATTGCTTCCACCCATTTCGATACATAGTCAACCATAACAAGAATATACTTCATCCTATGCAAACTCACAAACGAACCCATGAAGTCAAGACCCCAGACATCAAATAACTCAATCACCAATATCGGGTTCATAGGTAGTTCTTGCTTTTTGAAATTCCTCCTTCTCGTTGGCAACTATCACAAGACTTAGCGAAATTATGAGCATCTTGATGAATGGTAGGTCAGTAATACCCACACTATAAGATCTTATGAGCAGTCCGAATACTACTATGGTTCCCACCAACAAGCGAGGAATGACAGGCCTCGAGTATACTCATCATCTCAACCTCGGGTACACAACCATGAATAATCTCATCAGCAGAAACATGAAACAAGTAAGGCCATCCCAAAAGAACTTCTTCACATCATACATAAACTTTTTCCTTTGGTGAAATGACAAATCCGTTGGAACCAAATCGCTTGCCAAGTAGTTAGCAAAATCTGCAAACCAAAGGATAAGATCATAAGAGGTTGCCAATACCTATTCATCAGGGAACACATCATTAATCTCAGCCCCATCTTTTAACTTCAGCATAGCTTCCTCCTCTAATATGGAAAAATGACCGACGACTTGATATTTTGTTCCTTTTCTATCGTTTACCTCAAAATCGAACTCTTGCCTCAAAAGAACCCATCTAATCAACCTTGGTTTTGCATCCTCTTTAGCCATCAGATACTTCAATGCAGAATGGTTAGTGTGCACTATGATCTTGGTACCAAGCAAGTAGGATCTAAATTTCTCGAATGCGAAAACAGAACAAGGAGTTCCTGTTCAGTCACAATATAGTTCTTTTGAGCCACATTCAAAGCTTTGTTGGCATAGTAAATCGGATGAAGAAACTTCTCTCGCCTCTTTCCTAACACTACACCAAACGCCACCCCACTCGCATCACACATCACTTCAAACGATTGCCCCCAATCCGGTGAAATAATGATAGGTGCCAAAGTTAGCTTTTATTTCAACTCTCCAAATGCTCTCAGATAAGAATCATCAAAATCAAACTTACACTCCTTCTCCAGTAGCTTGCACAATGAGTGTGTAATTTTGGAGAAATCTTTTATGAACCTACGGTAGAAATCTGCATGTCCAAGAAAACTTCTAACACCTTTAACAAAGATGCGAGGTGGAAGTTTTTCTATTACCTCAACTTTAGCTCGATCAATCTCAATACCTTTTTGTGAAATTTGATGACCCAGAACTATACCTTCTTTCACCATAAAGTGGCACTTTTCCCAGTTTTGCACAAGATTGCACTCTTCACACCGTTTTAGTACTTCTGCTAAATGTGGCAAACAATCATCAAATGAGTCACCTACCACAGATAAATCATCCATAAATACCTCTATCGTGTCCTCCACTATATCTGAAAATATCGACATCATACACCGCTGAAATGTTGCTGGAGCATTACATAACCCAAATGGCATCCTTTTGAAGGTGAAAGTCCCATAAGGGCAAGTGAATGTGGTCTTCTCTTGATCTTTCGAAGCTATGGAGATTTGATTGTATCCCGAATACCCATCTTGAAAATAATACCAACCCTTACCAGCGAGATGATCCAGCATCTGGTCCATAAAAGCCATCAAAAAGTGATCTTTTTCTGTCTATGCATTTAGCTTGCGGTAGTCCATGCACACTCTCCAACCAGTCACCAGCATCATTGGAACAAGTTCATTTTTAGCATTAGGAACCACACGGATCCCTCATTTCTTTGGCACACACTGAACAGGGCAGACCCAACTACTATCAGCAATGGGATATATGATGCCAACATCCAACCATTTAATGATCTCCTTTTTCACAACCTCTTGCATAGGGGGATTCAGTCTCCTTTGATGTTCAATACTTGGCTTGCTGTCCGGCATGAGTTGAATTTTGTGAGAACAAATGCCCGTAGGAATCCCAATGATGTCCGCAATAGTCCATCCAATAGCCCTCTTAAACTGCTTCAGTACCGACACTAAAACCTCTATTTGCTCTTCACTCAAGTCAGCAACAATGATTACATGCAAAGTGCTATTTTGTCCCAAGAATACGTACCTCAAGTGGGATGGAAGAACCTTATGTTCCAGTTTTGGAGGCTCATCAACAGATGACCTTGCAAGTGGGGTGTCACAATTCTTCATATCTAATTCCAAACGCTTTGGCTTGAAGCGAAACTCGAACCTATCAAGTGCATCAACTAGCTCATCATACTCATCAATACCATTACTGCCAAAATTCATTATCACCGTTGCTGGTGCATCAACAACTAACCTTTCCTCAATGGACACTTCAGATTCCTGCTCCACCTTATGATTTACCACTGATACAGACTTAAGTTCACTTTCATTCTTCATAGACCTACAAATGTTAAAAGTTACTATCTCATTATTTAATCGAAACTTCATCTTCCCTTTCTCCATATCAACCAACGCACACCCAGTAGCAAGAAATGGTCTCTCTAAGATGATGGGAACCTAAAAATCGACCTCACAATCTAATATCACAAAGTCCGTCGGGAAGATGAATGACTCTACTTTCACAAGGACATCTTGCAATACTCCAATGGGCCTCAGTTCTATCAGTCATAAGTAAACGCATCGCAATCGGTTTTGGAGCTCCTAAATCCAACTTCTTATAAATCAACAATGGCATCAAATTAATGCTTCACCCAAATCACACAAGGCCTTTGCAAATTGCAACATACCGATGGTGCAAGGAATAGTGAAAGCTCCAGGATCCTCTTTCTCCTGCACAAGTGACCTAGTAACAATAACACTACAATGTTGTAACTTTTGTTCATTCTCAAAACTGACAGCCCTCTTTTTGGTCACAAAGTCCTTCATGAATTTGGCTTACCCAGGCATTTGCTCTAAAGCTTATATCAATGGAACATTGATGGAAAACTGTTTCAACATTATTATAAACTTTAGTCTTTTTCACCAACCTCTATGGAAAGGGAGGTGGAGGTCTAGGCATGGGAACAACTTTTTGGGTCACCTCAACTTCCTTTTCTGTAGCATCTTTCAGATCTCCAGTAACTTCAATCTCATTCGCATATTTTTCTACCACTCTTTCAACCTCAGACGACATGGGGGGATCAATGGTCTGCTTTCCTCCGTGAGTAGTGACTGCCATACAATGCCTATCATTTTTCAAATTCTGGATGGTATTGCTAAGAAGTGAGCCAGGCTGACGTGGGTTCACAGTAGTGGACAATTGACTAAAATGCTGCTCGAGTTGCTTTATTTACACTACATGGACATCTACCTTCTAACCAATCCCAGATAAATCATTACGCATCTCCTTCACATTTTCATCAGTTGCATCAAACCTCTTCATCATATCTTCAATGCGAGTCATACTAGTACCACCCTTTCTATTACCAGATTCTCTATTACTATGTGGAACATAGGGCCCAACTCTCTCATTCCTGTTGCTATAGTTGTTCCAGTTGTAATTGTTGTCATGATTGAAGTTCCCATACCGAACATAGTTTCCCTCTCGGTTGTAGTTTCCATAGTTTTGACCTTGGTTTCCTTGACCTTGGAGCCAATTATCCGAATTGGAACCTTGGGAGTTGGTCGAAAACCCCCCATCTGATCATTAACCAAATTCGCATCCTCCTCATAGTAACATTCCTCAACTGTCGGTGGTGGAGTTCTAGTTAGATATTTTACCGTATTCACTTTTTCTGCACTTCCATTCACATGCTTTAATACCAAGCCAATTTCAGTCCTCATTTTGGCCATCTTTTCACGAATGTCATCATTAGATTAACTTGGTGCAGTTTGGACTGTGAACGTGCTTCTACCAGTATTTACCTTCCTAGTGCTCCATGGCTTATTGTTTTGGGAAAACTAATGAGTCCACATCTTTTTAATAGAATTTAGTGTCTTCAAATGCATATTTTGTGCTAATAACTGATGTAAATCCTTGAATTTTAGGAATTTGGATTGAGGAACAAAGCATGGACACTAATGAGCAATAAGGAACAAAATAGCTGAAAAGACGAAGAAAAGAATGCCTGAGGATTGCCTAATCCATTGGGCAAATCACCAAATGGTTAATGTCTCACCTAATGTTCTAGTATGCCGAGCCCTGAAGGAGAAAATCAACTCAGCGATAGAAAGGAGTAGTCGGTGAGTTGCCAAATGGTTCTGCGATACAGTGCCATATCGTCCAAAGTTTCAGAACTTGAAGATGCTGAAGGCCAAAGAAAAAAGGCGATGGAATTGATCACAGGGGAGATCGCCGAGTGGATCGGCGATCTCGACTTATTGCGCCAAATGGTCCTTCATAGCACACTTTTGGGCGACTATAAATACTTTTTTAAATTCTTAGTTTAGTATCTAACAATTAATAGTTTTCATTTTTATTCAGTTTTCAAGTTAGAGAGCTTAAAACTGAGTTTTAGAGACATTTTCTCCTTAGCTTTGAAGATTTCCATTTCTAAGAAATTAGAAGTGGGTGTTGAAGATTCTTCATCTTGGACCTTTGTAAAGACTATATCAATCCTACCCAGTTGATGGAAACACATATTGGTAACAATTTTTACCTTTTTATGATGTCTAGCTAAAACCCCAATTCTTGGGGTGTGATTATGGGTTGATTTAGATTCTAGGTATTGTTAATTGATAGTGTAAATGGTGTTTAAAAGTGATTTCATTCAGTAATTGTGGGTGAAATTAATGGGTTGTAGTTGCAAATACAATCCTAACTTTGTGTTTTTGGCTTGTTCGAGAGAGAGGTTTTAAAACCAAAGTTGATGAATTGATGGTCTGTAGGCATTGGGTTGTCATGGATTCAGCTCGGGAGAGTGAACCCTAAATCCTTTTCCACACATTCAGCTCGAGAGAATGAATGGACTAAAGCGAAGGCTGTTCTTAATTGCTGCTTATTGGTGTTCGAGAGAAATCATTTTTATTCGGGGTAAATTATTCGAGAGAAAGTTTACCCTATTAAAGTCTAGCTTATTCACTATTAATTGCAATTACCCGATTGTCTACCTTAGCCCATAATCCAATCACTTCCCAAGAACCCGTCTCTATACTTGTTATTTTCGTATTATTTGCTGTTGTAGCTAATAGTTGAAACAAATCCCTCTGATATTTAACCCTTGTGTCACCCCAAATTTGAACCATGCTTTTATTCGTAAATGTTTTTAGCTATGATTGGCTTTAGCATATCCTTATTTGCCTATTGATTCTCAATTACAAATCACTCCCTTGGGACTCAACCCCAACTCACTTAGTTGGGTTATATTACTACTTTACGATTGTTGGCACTTAGTATTGGATGAAGTGTTCTGATACGTGAAATAAAAAATGGCGCCGCTGCCGCGGAATGGTGTTACTTGAGAATTTTTAGTTAAGTTGAATTTTGTTCTTGTTAGTCATAGTTGTACTTACTTAATTTTTAGGTTCGGTTTGTGTGTTGCTGTTTTGAGCAGAGACTTGGAGCATATTTGGTAGCAACAGTAACCTAATGGATCACCCTTCTTCGAGATTGATGATGTTTAGGGATAACATCCTAAATTTCAAGCAATTAGAGGTGAGTCCATTTATTAGTTGTGGCAAAGGTTTAAAATCCTATTACAGCAATGCCCAACTCATGAGATTTCGAATAAACTACTTTTGGAGTGTCTCTACCAGGGTCTTAGCCCCGAAAATAGAATAATGGTTGACCAACTTTCTTTGGGCTGCTTGATAAGACATTCCTATGAGACCGCAACCCAACTCCTTGATTGTGTGGCCAAGACCAACAAGGAGCAGTTGGAGAAAAAAAAGGATCAGGACTTGGCCACTTTGTTGGGTCAGCAGGATATTTTGACCCAAAAGGTCAAGGACTTGGAAGTACTGTCCAAAAAGAAGGACTTGGAAGTACTGTCCAAAAAGAAGGACTTGGAAGTACTAGTCCGCCATTTAGATCCCCATATTAACTGGAGGTCCTGTAAAACTCGATGAGGTAAGTGACCACTCGGCGTATCACCGAGTGAGTTGATGAGCACGACTAATGTCGCTGAATGTGCGAGAACTGGATGGTTTTTAAAAGGTCAAAGGTTTAAACTTCCAACTCTTTCACTTTCCCTCACTTTCAAACTTCACAAACTCACACCCGCACTTTAATTTCAATATTTTTTGCATTTTTAGAGTATTATGGTCGTTGATTTGTGCTTGGATTAGGATTGCATTACCGCCTAGCATTTCAATCTAATCTTTTTTGACTTTTAAGGTTGGTTTTCCGAACCCCGAGTTTACTTTTGGCATTTTGTACTCATGTGCTATGATCTTATCTTGTTGTCGTGTGCTGGGACTCTCTGATAGTGTTAATTTTTTTGAATGCCTGTTTTAATTTTATAATCTTGCCCTTAATGTTTATATTGTTGAAATACCATAGTTTTGTGCCTTAAAATTGACCTAATTTTGTGGGGTTGTGCTAGCATGTTGTTGGGTTTAGTTGGGTGAAGTCTAAGTAACCTGTAGTTGTGCCAAATGACATAATTTACCCAATTATAGAGCGGGTGACATCATTCTTAAGGGAAAAAGTCATCAAATGGAGAAATTTGGTAAAATCGGGAGAAGTCTGAGTATTTCGGGGTAATGGGTGTTATGGGTCTTAGTTTAATTTGATTAGTGCATGCTTTGATTTTTTTTTTTGGGATTGCGGGGTTAAATTCGAGAAGTTGGATTGAAAGTAGGTACGTTGGGTCGGTTGGCGAGCGGGGTCGAGCTTGCAGATCCACTCGGCGGTTCGTCGAAGTTCCCCCATCTCACCTTTAATTTCATGCTATACTTGAAGTTTGACTCTGTAACTTTCGGTGAGAAGCTTGAGTTCGCCAATGACACTCGACAACTCACCGAAAGTCTTCTTGATCGCCCTTTGTTTGCACCCTTGTAGCTTAAACCGCACTGTAATTTTCGGCGGGCTAATCCTTGCTCGCCGAATGATGTCGGCGATTCGCCAAAAGGCTTTCCCATCGTCGACTTGTCAAGTTTTTCTTAGAATTTTGAGCCAATCCTTTTGACGAGCCCGAGACTAGAGTAAGGGTGAGCATCATGAGCCTCAGACTGTAGCTTCAGATGATGATGAGTTGTTAGAAGTACAGAGGGTAGAGGTGCGTTAAAAAAGAATGAATAATCCGTCTAAGATCAAAACTCCTCAGCCCACCAGTTCTTCTCCTCCAGTTCCAGCATAGGCTGTAGTTCTTGCACCATCGATTCAGGGTCCTCCCCCAAGTCTATTAACAAATTAAAGATGGAGGGGCTGCGGATAATCATTGAGGAGAAGCGTCTGTCCACAGATGGGGTGATTGATAGGTACCCCGATAATATGAGCTGTTTGAAGTCTCATAAGTTCCAGCCCTTCACAAAACCTCGTGGCCCGTATATTCCAAGCTCGGTTAGGGAGTTCTACAGTGCGTACAATACCTTGATACCACAAAGGAAGAAGCAGGCAACATCATTTAAACTGGTTGACTATGTAGTTGTCCGGGGGAAGAGGGTGCAATGCAATTTTCTTGCCATTAATTCTGTCCTAGAGTGCACTACGAGACTTAAAGATAACTGCCTGTATATGGTTAGGACAAAACCGTTGGACAACATGAAGAAGTGGTTAGCTCTATTGATATCTGTTGGCACTCCAAAGTGGTTAGAGGCAGGGGATCCAATAGAAAAGAAAAACTTAAATATAGCAGCGATGTATTGGTTTGGCTTTATCAGTAGCACGATCATGCCTTCCCAAAATGAGTCTATTCTCCGCCTTGCCAAGACAGGTTGTCTAGGTTGCATCCTTGATGGAACAAGGCTAAATCTGGGGATGATTATAGCACAGGAGATGGTCATGAGGGCGAAGCAGCGCCAGACCTCACTTCCCTTCCCGGTGTTGATCACCAAGCTATGCAGACGCGCTCAAGTCCCTAGAGATACAAAGAAGGATGTGGAAGTGATTCCCACATACTCTACTGATATCCGAAGGATTGAGGACAAATATTTGAAGGATGAGGCGAAAAGGAAGAGGAAGGCAGCCCCAGTGGACTCTTCCCTGGTTGTGGACACAAACTCACTACCTGCAGAGGCAGTTTTGCCTACTCCGACCCCTGGGCCTTCAGGTACCTCTACTGCTGCTCCTTCTGACACTCCAGGTTCTTCTGCTGCTGGACTACCTCCTAGACTTGCTGCTGCTACTATTTCTCGGACCTCGCTCACCCAGGTTTCATTCCTTTGGATGGGGTAGGTTTCCCATTCTGTCGATCGTCAGGTCGCCAGACTTGAGGCATCTATTTCGGGCATGATTTAGACTATCCTAGCTGATGCTGTGACACCATTGAGTGCTACCATTTATGTCCTTGCGGCTAGAATAGTGGTGTGTGAGCGTGGCCAAGGGGCCATCGAGGAGGTGACGACTTTAAAGGCCGCTATTGCTGTGTTAATGAGTGATGTGGATCAGCTGAAGTGCATCAATATGTCCATGATTTTCGGGATGGTGGAGATCCCAGATGTACTAGATATGCCTCCGGCTACCAACATAGATGAGATTAGAGTGGATGAGGCAGCTGATCTAGAGTCCGAGGCGGAGACGGATGAGGAGATGCTTGAGGTGGCTGAGGAAGCTTCGTATGAGGGCCTTACTAAGACCAAGGAGGCCATGGTAGATGCAGCTGTGTAAGCTTCTTTGGAAGATACACCCTTGGTTGATCCTAGTGCAGCTACTGTTCCTTCTGAGGTGACACCAGGCACTGATGCCCAAGTCCAGATTGATGTACCGGGCACTGATGGCAAGATAGATGGAGTGACTAAGTAGACAGGATCCTTTCTTTACCTCCCTCTCTATATTACTTTATTTTGACTTTTGGATTATTTTGTTTGCTTTGAGAACAAATGATTTTGATTTGTGGTGGGGTGAGGCCCACCTTTTGTGACCTTTTGTGACTCTCTTGTTTTGTGTATATATTTGGGTTTTGAGTTATAATTGTGTGTTACATTGTTTTTGTGGATGATTGAGCTTGTGGCTCCTTGTTTTTAATTGCAAATGTTTTTTGGACCCTTCAAAAAAAAATATGTGCCACTTCTTGTCTGTGTTTGAATGTGGCTGTTCTCTTGCAAATTCGAGTATCAATCTTGATCAATACCGATGACTTGAATAGTGCTCATAATCGAATAAAAGTGAATGTGTGGCTACGATGAGGCCAAATGAAGTTAAATAGACAATATGTGAACTTTTTGCATCTCTTTGTGACTAGCCAAGTATCAAATTGAGTCTCTTGTGATGAACATTGCACACTAGCGAAAGTGTGGAGTCTTGTTTGACATTGGTGTCTATGCCTTGTGTGATGAGCTTACCGTGAACCATGTGTGATGACACCTAGAATTTGCCCCGTTGGTCCGGTTGACTAAGTGACGCAATCTCTTGATATGATCTTAGGCAACTTTGAAGAGTGTGAAACAATTTGACATTATACCTTTTTTGTGGCCTACCTTGTGAATGTGTGAACCCCGTTTGAACACCCTTTGAGCCTTAGCCTTTTATTGGAAGAAACTTGATAAAAATGTGACCTTTCTTGACCCATTACCCATAATCCTCATGATTTGTGATTTGTGTGAATAGCCAACTTAGGCCAAAAGCCTAAGTTGGGGGTGTGGTGAAAAGAGAAGGTAAATCAAGAAGTGCAAGAAAGTCCCTTTTGACCCATGGTTTTGAGAACAATGGAACCCTTCCATATAAAAAAAAAGATAAAAACGAAGAAGAAAAAAAGAGAGAAAAATAAGAAAAGAATGAAAAAGAAAAAGAATGAAAAAGTTGTGGAATAAAGTTGTGAAAGTGCAAAGAAAATGGGGTGTCCAAGCAATCCATGGAAGATGAATAATGGGGTGACTTTTAAGCACAAATGATAATGATGAAGAAAAGGAAAGAAAGTGTTGTTCATACCAAGTGTCATGAGGATTACAACCATTGAGCCTAGATGACCATACCTTTGTACTCAGCCCCGTTACAAGCCTTGAAAAGACCTTATTGATCTTGAGTGAGCTGAAACAAGGGTTGATTGGAAAATACAGGAAAAACCTATGGGTGAAGTCATGCATTGTGTTCATCTTTGTGAGTGTAAGCGTTGCATTTGATTCCGGAGCTTTAAAATTGTGAACCATTGTGTGTGAATATGGAATCATTCTTTGTGTGAGGGAATTTGAGTTCCTTTATTGAGCTTGAACCTGCATTTGAAGCAAGTATTGTGAGCTTGAGATTCTTTGATAATGGTAAGTCACAACTTGAATCTTTGAGTGAACAATTGATCTTTGCATGAGTAAGTTGAGTCTTCTTGTGTGCATTCCTGATTGAGTCTTGTGTAGCACTGTTTGAGCCATCCTTTTTGAACTGCTGAACTTGAGTTTTACTTGAGGACAAACAAAAGTTTAAGTTAGGGGTGTTGATGATTCCACAATTTGGACTCATTTAGGACTTCTTTCAATAGATTTAGTGTCCTCAAATACATATTTTGTGCCAATAACTAATGTAAATCCTTTAATTTTAGGTATTTTGATTGAGGAACAAAGCATGGACACTAATGAGCAAAAAGGAGCAAGGCAGCTGAAAGGACGAAGAAAAGAAGGCATAAGGATTGCCTAAACCACTGGGCGAATCACCGAATGGCTAATGTCTTGCCTAATGTTCCAGTATGCCAAGCCCTGAAGGAGAAAATCAAGTCGGCGATAGAAAGGAGCAGTCGGCGAGTCACCAAATGGTTCCGCGATACAGTGCCATATCGCCCAAAGTTTCAAAACTTGAAGATGCTAAAGGCAAAAGCAAAAAGGCGATGGAATTGACCAAAGGGCGGATCGCCGAGTGGATCGGTGATCCCGACTTATTGCGCTTAATGGTCCTTCGTAGCACATTTTTTGGTGACTATAAATACGTTTTTAAATTCTTAGTTTAGTATCTAACATTCAATAGTTTTCATTTTTATTCAGTTTTCAAGTTAGAGAGCTTAGAACTGAGTTTTAAAGACATTTTTTCCTTAGTTTTGAAGATTTGAAGATTTCCATTTCTAAGAAATTAGAAGTGGGTGTTGAAGATTCTTCATCTTAGACTTTTGTAAAGACTATATCAATCCTACCCAGTTGATGGAAACATAACTTGGTAACGATTTTTACCTTTTTATGATGTCTAGCTAAAACCTCAATTCTTGGGGTGTGATTATGTGATTATGGGTTGATTTAGCTGCTGGGTATTGTTAATTGATAGTGTAAATGTTGTTTAAAAGTTATTTCGTTCAGTAATTGTGGTTGAAATTAATGTGTTGTAGTTGCAAATACAATCCTAACTTTGTATTTTGGTTTGCTCGAGAGAGAGGTTTCAAAACCAAAGTTGCTGAATCGGTGGTCTGTAGGTATTGAGTTGTCATGGGTTCAGCTCGAGAGAGTGAACCCTAAACCCTTTTCCACACATTCAGCTCGAGAGAGTGAATGGACTAAAGCGAAGGTTGTTCTTAATTGCTGCTTATTGGTGTTTGAGAGAAACCAATTTTATTCGGTGTAAATTGTTCAAGAGAAAGTTTACCCCCATTAAAGTCTAGCTTATTCACTATTAATTGCAATTACCTGATTGTCTACCTTAGCCCATAATCCAATCACATCCCAAGAACCCGTGTCTATACTTGTTATTTTCGTTTTATTTGTGGTTGTAGCTGATAGTTGAAACAAATCCCCCTGATATTTGGCACTTGTGTCACCCCAAATTTGAACCATGCTTTTATTCATAAATGTTTTTAGTTATGATTGACTTGAGCATATCCTTACTTGCCTATTGTTTCTCAATTACAAACCACTCCCTTGGGACTCGACCCCAACTCACTTAGTTGGACTATATTACTACTTTACTATCGTTGGCACTTAGTATTGGAGGAAGTGTCCTGATACGTGTTATCAAAAACCTCTCAAGTTTTCTAGCGATCTCCTCAAAAGCACACTCACCATATGATCCTCCAACAATTGTATCCAACACAACCCTTCCATTGTCATCTTGTCCTCTGTAAAAGTACTCCTTTAGGGACTCATTATCTATGCGGTGATTTGGAACACTCCTCATGAACCCAGTGAACCTATCCCAAGAACTACTTATGGGCTCTCCAGGTAGTGCTGTGAAATTATTCAGTTTATCCTTCTGATTTAACTTCTTGGACACCGAAAAATATCTTGCTATGAACACCTTATGCAATCGGTCCCATGTATAGATCCAATTATATGGAAGCTCAGAAAACCATACAACAGCATCACCGGTCAACGGTAGTGGGAATACTCTCAAACCTATGACATCCATATCAACCTTCGGTCATCCTACACAACCCTTACAGACACTTGACAATTTAGCCATGTGAGTGTATGGATCTTCTAAAGCCCACCCAGCAAAAAACCCTTTTGCCGTAAACATTTGTATAAGACTGCTGGTCACCACAAATGTATGTCCTAGAGGTAGAGAAGGGAGAACAATAGGCCCATCTGATCCAAGTGCATCATAGTCAACCCTGTAGTTATCACAAAACCTTGGTGCTGGTGGATTCTGCACCCTTTTTGCATTTTAGATTAAATTACCACTATGAACCTGAGCGGGCACATTAACAACTCCTGGTGATTGCAATTCAACTCCATCTCCTTGACCCTCTCCAAGTGGATTGTTGTGGACCTCTTGATTATTCATATTTCTCAAAGTTCTTCTAATTCAGGATCATAGGGGGTCAAGGGTTCACCTCGACTCCGTTCACTTGGCATACACAAGAGGTAAGACATGTAGAAAATAAAAACAAAAACAAAAACAAAAACATAAAATCAGGAAGTACTTGACTAAAGTTCAATAATGTAGTTAAACTTAATCTAAAAGCCGTATTCCCCGACAGCGGCACCAAAATTTGATACGCTCAAAATACACCTCTCTTAAAGAAGCATAAACGATCGTTATCAAGTAAAGAACCCAACTTGTAGGTTGGGATCGATCCCACGAGGAATAGGGTTTAGACTTAAACGTTACTCACAATTATTTCTTTTTAGTCAAACTATTTCCGAGAAAAGTAAACAGGGAGGTTTTTGTAACTAAAGTATCAGATTGTTGATTTGAATCAATAAGTAACAAGTAAGAAAGATTTACAATTTGAGATATCAACATAAGATGGAAACTAGGGTATATGTGTTCCCCACGAGCTCTTAACGTAGTAATCCTAATAATAGTAATCCAATCCCAGTGTTTGACATTCAAGCCTGATAAGTTATGTATCCCTATGTGATTGGTAATATTAGTAGGAACTTTTACTCGCGACTTGGTAAATCTATGAGTGTATGCTTTACTAACCCTTACCTTCACTCCAAATTAGACATCGTGTCAATTAACTTAGGGTATTCACCCTTTCCTCAATTAATTAAAGTCAGACTATTAGATAGCAACAAATCCTTGACTAAATCTCTGTTGTTTAATCTTTTTCTCATTCATTACCCCCTTGGTAAGGCAAGTAGGAATGAGGCGAGTTCTAACGTAGTACACCTCTATAAAGACTTCTTAATGAAAATATTAACAATACATGCATAAACACTATTCAAGAATTACTTAGTTAATATTCATACTTTTGTTAATTGCTCATGATTCCCACAACCCTAGTTGTGGATTTAGCTACTCATGCTTGAGAGTTCACAATTCATAATTAGGTTAAAAGAAATCATGAACTTATAATTAGAATAGATGAAACCCGAAATCTTGAATTGAAATTAAGTGCAAATTGCATAAACCAACTTCATAAATTAAATTGCTAAATGTTTGCAAAATAATTCCAAAAGACCAAAACAAAAGTTTACAATAATGTCTCACTCCCAAAAACGAAAAATACAACCCATATTTATAGAGTTTTAAATACTAAACTAACTAGGAAACAAAATAAGGAAAATTAGCCTAGGACACGATTTCGACTAATGCCAGGACCTACGGACCGTGGTTCGACCTACGGTCCATGGGTCGCCTCCGTGGTTCAGATACTAGAACTTCATATCTCTGACCTCATCAACGGATGTGCAGGACAGGTCGTCACTCGACCTACGGTCCATTGTTGGCTTCCGTTGTTCCACACATAGTTAGATTTCCCTAATCTCCACCTATGATGCACCACCTACGGGCGTCGTTGGACCTATGGTCCATCGTTGGCCTCGTCAGTAGTTGCTGCTGCTCTTTTCAGTCCATCTTCAGTCAAACGCTACCAAACCAATTTCCTGCAAAAGATTACATAAAAAATATTATATCTACTAACAAAATAGCTCAAGACACACACAAACTCTAAGTGAAATGCATCAAAAATGCCATAAACTCATTGTATATCTATTTTCTTTTGGGAATTGAGTGAATTTAGGGGTCTAAAATACTTATATAGGTGGTCTAGGTTTAGGCAAAACAATACCACTTCAATTTAATTAAAACTGGAAAAGACCCATAAGCCCCTATAAATAACTGCCAGCCGAGGACCTACGGACCCCCAACCAATGGACCGTCGTCATGACGATAGACCGTCCTGCATATCCATCGTTCGGTGGTCAGAGACTTGATTTACTGGACCTCCACCTACGGACCTTGGACCACGGACAGTGGTTTGACCGACGGTTCGTTGGTCAGGCCATGGTTCAGGGGTCTTGACTAAGGCTGGGGTGACCAACCACGGACCCCTACCTATGATTCATGGGTCAGTCCACGGGCCGTGGGTGGATGACACCTACAGTTTTCCCAAATCTGTTATTTTTCCCCGTTTTGAATCCAGGGTGTTACATTGAGGTAATGAATCATGGTTTGTTCTTTGTTTTGGTGTCATGTGTGTTTTAGTCATTCCCATGATTTCCTTATGTTATGCATGTTCATGAAAAAAATGTGTTTTGAAAGAATATGAGTTATTTGCTTTATTTCCCTCATGTTGTAGTGCATTGATTATGAGTTGCCTATAGACTTCATGAGATGAATTGTTGAACATGCTTTGGCTAGGAGTGGAGATTTCCTCCTTGGATAAATAGGTTGTGAGTGTTGATTGCATAAAGGCTCCATGAGATAGTGTTGAGCATGCTTTTAGTTTGGAGATGGTAGTTCCTCTTTGATTATGATAAATGTTGAAATTTCATGCTTATTTGGTTGCTAGATGTAGTTCCTACCTTCCAACTGATACATTGAGTATTTATAGTTAGGGGTTGATGTTTCCTCCTTAGTCGTGTGCATTTCGATGAATTTCATGCATGATGGGTTGCTTTTCTAGTTTAGAGTCCTTTTCTCCTAGTAATGCCTAGAGTTACATTCAAGGACGAATGTTCCCAAGGGGGAGATAATGTAACACCTCAGTGAAGTTCCATCGTCAAGTGACTTGGCGATTAGCCAAGTGGAGGCACCATCACCTAGTGGCAGGTTTCCATGGCCCAAGCTACTGGAAATTTAGGTGAGCTAGGTTGGGCTTGCCATTCCAGTCAGCGCATCGCCAAAGGTTCCCTCCCCATCGCCTAAGTGGCCTGCCTCCTAAGGTGACTCACTGGAAAATTAGGTGAGCCAAGGGCGCACTTGGCGAATCGCCAAGTGTCCTTGGGCGAGCCTCAACATGCAGCAACTTCAAGGATAAGTTAGGGTCCTTTGTGTCTTTTCATAATATTCTTAAGGCTATACTACGTCATTTTACCCTTCACCTAGAAACATATATAAGCATTCTATTCCAAAATTTCCCCCAACTTAAATCATTCTCCTAAGAACCTACAATAAAACCCAAAGTTCTTCTCTCAAATAATTCTCTCTAGAACTTGAAGAAGAAGAAAGAGTTCAAGTTAGGATCAAGCTCAAGTCTCCTTTCCTAAAGCATTTGTAGGGTTTGTGATTAAGGGATGATGACTTTTCATCCATGGAATCCTTTCATCCATGGAATATTTTCATCCATGGAGCCCCCATGATTTCCTCAATTTAGAAGAATAATTCACCAATTCTAGTTAGGATTTCTTCTAATGTTATGGGTTTTGATCCAATTGAGTGGATTATGATTGTTGATGTTTGAATTGATAGAATTACATGTTTTTAGGATGAATTTACATGTACCCATGCCTAACACATGTATAGAAAGATGAAATTGATGTAAGTGGGTTTTATGCCATGAAAGGGGAAATTGAGGATTTAGATGTATTCTTCTAGAATTGATGAGATACATTATAGATTAATTGAGGTTAAAGTATATAGACATGAATTGCTTGAGAGCAAAGCATATAGACATAAATTGATTGAGATTAAAGTATACATGATGAATTATGACTTGTAGGCTTTGAGATTAGAATTGTCTTAAGACTAAGGTATAAATGATGAATGATGATTAGTAGGGCTTTTAGAGTAAAACTTATATGATGAATGCTGATAAAGTAGATAAAATGGTTGTGGAGGGATTTACCCACATAATTTACACCATGAAGTATGACTGTATAAATGTGAAAGGTTTTCTCACATAGAATGATTCTAGGTTGAAAGGTTTGCTCACCTAAAATGAATCAAAGAATCAATGAACTATGATAGATAAGACTTAACTTGGATTAACATAGAGAGATTCTCCTCCATGATAGCTTGAAGTGGTAATGTGCGATATACCATGAGTTTACGGTATTTTTGATACATTTCACTTAAGAGTCGTGTGTGTATAGGGCAATTTTGTATTAAAAATAATGTTTTATGTGTTATGTTTACACGAAATAGGCTTGGACGCGGTTGAGTGAGATGACAACTGAAACTATGCAGAATTTGCCACCCACGAAAGTGCTCTACGGACCATAGGTCCTATGACAGACCGTCGTTGGGTAGGCATGGATGGATCATCAGGGAATTCTGACCAAGTGTGGAACTGCGAAGTGACTGACAGATCGTAGGTCGACCCACGGGCCATCTTGCACATCCGTTGAATGGGTTCAGAGAGTTGAAGTTCCAGTACCTGATGAAAAATCCTAAGTGTGGAGCCAAAGAGGACCCACGGACCATAGGTCGACCTACGGTCCTTCCTGTACATCCGTTGTTGATGATCTGAGAGTGACAGTTTGAGTCCCTACTAAAAAGTTCTAAGTGTTGACCAACGGAAGGGGACTTATGGACCATAGGTCGACCCACGGTCCGTAGGTTGAGTCATCGATTGATGCCGCGTTCCAGAAGTTTATTTCCTTATTTTGTTTCCTTTTTGTTTATGACATGTTTTTCTATAAATAGGGTATGTAAACCTCGTTATTGGGAGTTAGACATTATTGGTTCTTGGTATTTTGTGGAATTAACTTGCAACTTTAGCAATTTGATTTTTGAATTTTATTTTACAAGATTTTGACTTTGAAATTCAATTGGATATTTTGGGTTTCTTCTACTTTAATCGTAAGTTCATGAATTCTCTTTATCAAAACATGAATTGTGTTCTTTCAAGCATGAGTAGCTAAATCCACAACTAGGGTTGTGGGAACCATGAACAATTAACAACGTATGAATAATAATTAAGTAATTCTTGAATAGTGTTTATGCATGTATTGGTAATTTTTTTGCTTAGAAGTCTTTAACGGTGGCCAACGTTTGAACTTGCCTCATTGCTACTTGCTGGACTAAGCAGGTAGTTAATGAGAAAAGAATTAACAACAAAGATTTAGTGGATGCAATCTACTAGTCGAATGTCAATTGGTGCAAGGGTGATAACTAAGTGATACATTGATGTGATGTCTAATCTGAGGTAAAGGTAAGGGTTAGTAAAGTATACACTCGTAGCCGGACCAAGGTGCGTAGTGAAATTCCCTATTTGGCGGACCAATTACCTAGGGATACCTATCTTACCAACTTTGCATGTAAAACACTAGGAAATGATTACTATTATTAGGATTACCGCGTTAAGAGCTTATGGGGAGCACATACACCCTAGTTTCTCTCTCATATTGATAACTTAAGGTTTGAATCCTGCTCACTTGTTACTTAAACAACAATCTGTGATTTTTTTACAAGAAACCCCCCTTTAATTACTTGTTTTGGAAATAGTTTGACTAAACAGATATAATAGTGAGTTAAGTTTAAGTCTGAACCATATTCCTCGTGGGATCGACCCCAACCTACAAGTTGGGTTCTTTATTGACGACGATCGCTTATGCTTCTTTAATAGAGGTGTAATTTGAGCGTATCAAATTTTTGTGCCGCTTCGAGTCAAAGAGTGAATGACATGAATGAACTTGATGAGTTTCACCTAAAAGCTTATGAATGTTCAACCTTGTACAAGGAGAAGATGAAGAAGTATCATGATCAAAAGATTGAAAAGCGTGAATTTGCTGTGGGTGATTTGGTGCTTCTATTCAACTCAAGGTTGCACTTGTTTCCTTGAAAGCTCAAGTCCAAGTGGACCGAGCCATTCAAAGTTACTCAAGTATTTCCACATGGAGCGGTTGAGTTCGAGAACAAGGAGGGAACAAGGTTCAAAGTGAACGTGCAAAGGATCAAGGTCTACATGGGGAAATTGGAGAGTGTGCAAGAAGTGATTGAGGCCTATTATCTTGATGAAGTCTGAGTAATCAAGGGATCTGCCTTGTGCTGCGATGTTAAATCAAATGCCGATTGGAAGACAACCCATGATGTACAATCTAGCCAACTATAGGTTTTTCTTTTCGATATAGGAGTTTTCTTCTTTTATTTTGATTCTTGTCACTCTTTAGATAGGTGTAGGCCCATACAGCGGTGTGAGCACTATTGAGGGTGCTGAGAGAGTTGATGTGAGCACTACTAAGAGTGCTGGGATAGTAGATGGGAGAGTTACTGAGAGGGTTCTGAGTGTTGATCCAGCGGGCTCCGAGAAACCGGACCCACCCGCTTTTTGAGTGGTCTTCGGCGCATATGCGCCACAGGTTTGCTTCACCCGATCCTTTACTTTTGATTTTTTTGTGCATTGGGGACAATTGTACTTTATTTTGTTGGGGGTGGGGTAAAAGGATTGTGAGTGATAGGGTGAAGTATGAGTAACCCAACTTATAATCCTCTCTTGGGGTTTTCTTGCCTGTGTTCTTTTTCCCCAAGATACTGTTTTAACTTTTGTTGAACCGGCATGTTTAGGAATGTATGCGTAGAAGTAAGTAGAAAAATGAAAGCATGATGACATAAAAAGCATAAAAAATTGATCCCTGTCCAAAAAGTGTGAAAATGTGCTAGATCTGTAGGCTTGATTAGTTGAATGTGCTAGATCTCAATGTGACATGATAAGGAACAAATTTGACCTTATGACTTAAGCTAAAACTTGAACTGGGTAATCGAATAATTTGATAATGAAACAATGTGCCAAGTGTGTGTGAGGAAAGCTAGAATGTTCATATAGTGTGTGCCAATCTAGAACTTGCCCCCATTGGTCCTGCTAAGATAATCTAGGCTAGAAGTTAGGAAATGATCATAGATCCTTGTTCAAATAAGTCCACTCAAGCCTAAAATGATCCAACCAAATAAAATCAATGTTCCTTTTGATCCAAATGTTTGAGCCTAACATAGACCATTTCTTTCAATTCACCTAACTCACCTTCCCTAAAATAATTGTTTTGGCCCCGGTCCATCCTTGGACATGTGGACCTTGACTTAGGCCAAAAGCCTAAGTTGAGGGTGGCTGATTCAAAAGTTACCTTGATCTTGGCCCTGGTCCGACATCGAATATTGTGCACCTCAACTCATGCTAAACACATAAATTGAGGGTGGCTATGAAAAAAGAAACCGAAAGAAAAAGGGCGTGAAAAGAGTTTTGTGTTGAAGAGAGAAACAAAAAACAAAAAGATGTGACTTTGTGCAAAAGAAGAATAACAAAAGTGCTGAAAGAAATAAAGAAAAATAAAGTAAAAAGAAAAGAAAAGAAGAAAGTGAAAAATAAGAGCCACAAAGTCAAAAGTCACATATGTGTTGAAAGGAGTCAAGGGAAAGAAAGTAAAATGAAAGGATGTCAAAAAAAGGTTGGGAAAAGAGGTAAAAAAAAGAAAAAAAATCCAATGTAATGTCAAAGAGGGTAGAAAGTCACTAAAAAGTACCCAAATGTATCACACCTGACCCTGAGCCTACGTTACAAGCTAATAAAGTCGTATAGTGATCCTAGCAACTAGTTTGGAGAGTCTAAGCAATGAAAATAAGGGCAAGCCTATGGTATTGAGCACTAACTGTACTTGAAGTCACTTCTAAGCGTGAGTGTTGAATGAATCCTAAAAACTTGAAAGGCATATCTATTGTGTGTGAAAAAGGATTTCTTTTGAAGTGAGGGCACTAGTTACATTGTTGGAGAATTTGATACCTTGGTGATTGTAAAAGGTGTATGTTGTGATGTCTGTTGGTCGATCTATATCATGTTTTGATTTGTATGAGTTAGCTTGTTGAGTCTAAATGAAGAGATTTGTACTAAGGAAATATGATGGATTTAAAACATCATGTGATTGCTTGATTTTGTATGTCTGCTTTTACACAAGTGTCGTTTAGAGTGTTAGTGTGTCGCTTGAGGACAAACAACAAGTTTAAGTTGAGGGTGTTGATATAACGTGAGTTTATGGTATTTTTGATACATTTCACTTAAGAGTTGTATGTGTCTAGGGCCATTTTGTATTAGAAATAATGTTTTATGTGTTATGTTTGCAGGAAATAGGCTTGGATGTGGTTGGGTGAGATGACAGCTAAAATTATGCAGAAGGTGCCACCCACGGAAGTGGTCTATAGACCGTCGTTGGCGTGGATGGCTCATCAGGGAATTCTGACCAAGTGTGGAACTACGAAGTGACTGACGGACCGTAGGTCGACCCACGGGCCATCCTGCACATCCATAGAATGGGTTCAGAGAGTTGAAGTTCCAGTACCTGATGAACAATCCTAAGTATGGAGCCACGAAAGAGGACCAACGAACCGTAGGTTGACCTACGGTCCGTCCTGCACATCCGTCGTTGATGATCTGAGAGTGAAGGTTCCAGTCCTTGCTTAAAAGTTCTAAGTGTTGACCAATGGAAAGGGACCTACGGACCATAGGTCGACCCACGGTCCGTAGGTCGAGTTGTCGATTGATGCCGCGTTCCAGAGGTTTATTTCCTTATTTTGTTTCCTTTTTGTTTAGGACATGTTTTTCTATAAATAGGGTATGTAAGCCTCATTTTTGGGAGTTAGAAGTTTTTGTTTACTTTTAGTTCTTGGTATTTTGTAGAATTAACTTGCTACTTTAAGCAATTTAATTTCTGGATTTCGTTTTACAAGATTTTGACTTTCAAATTCAATTGGAGATTTCGGGTTTCTTCTACTCTAATCATAAGTTCATGAATTGTGTTATTTCAAGCATGAGTAGCTAAATCAACAACTAGGGTTGTGGGAAACATGAGTAATTAACAACGTATGAACAATAATTAAGTAATTCTTGAATAGTGTTTATGCATGTATTGGTAATTCTTTCGCTTAGAAGTCTTTTTAACGGTGTCCAATGCTAGAACTCACCTTGTTGCTACTTGCCGGACCAAGGAGGTAGTTAATGAGAAAATAATTAACAACAGAGATTTAGTGGATGTTATCTAATAGTCTAATGTCAATTGGTGCGAGGGTGAAAACTAAGCCATACATTGATGTGATGTCTAATCTGAGTAAAGGTAAGGGTTAGTAAAGTATACACTTGTAGCCGAACCAAGGTGCATAATGAAATTCCCTATTTGGAGGACCAATCACCTAGGGATACCTATCTTACCAACTTTGCATGTAAAACACTAGGAAAATATTACTATAATTAGGATTACCGCGTTAAGAGCTTATGGGGAACACATACACCCTAATTTCTCTCTCATATTGATAACTTAAGGTTTGAATCCTGCTCACTTGTTACTTAAACAACAATCTGTGATTTGCTTACAAAAATCTCCCCTTTAATTACTTGTTTCGAAAATAGTTTGACTAAACTGATATAATAGTGAGTTAAGTTTAAGTCTGAATCATATTCCTCGTGGGATCGACCCTAACCTACAAGTTAGGTGCTTTATTTGATGACGACCGCTTATATTTCTTTAATAGAGGTGTAATTTGAGCGTATCAATATGACATCCCTTCATGAATAGTTTGACTTGGTAAGGCAAGACCATGTATGGTAGCTTGAGTTAGTATATCTCATGGATAGCCTTGGATTAAGAAATAGTACCCTTCCAATGGTTAACTTGAACTAAGCACAACTAGGTGCTTTGCATGATAGCTTGACTTGGTAAGGTCAAACCATTTCATTGGTAGCTTGGATTGAGCAATAGTACCCTTCCTTGAATTGCTTGGACTTTCATAAGAAGGTGCTTTCCATGATAGCTTGGTCTAGCATAATGAGGTGCTTTTCCATGGTAGCCTTGAATTGGTAAATCGTAACGATTCATGGGTAATGACTTATCTTGGATTAGTAAAGAAGTAATCTTCCACGGATAGTAGAATTAGCTGAAGAGGGACTAGTCCCTGATCAAAGTAGCATAGTTATGATGAAACAAGGTTTCTTCAAGGATGTATTGTAAGTATGTTTCAATATGAGATTTACTTGTTATGATGTCAGATTAGCTTGGATTGTTGCTTGAGTTGCCTTCCTTAATATGCTTGACTAGAGATGGATTACCCAAGTCTTGACTAAGGATAAGTTGAGGTTACTTGAGAAGTATTCCTCTTACATTATGATGATCTATGTGCATTAATTATGCTTATGACTTATGTTGTTATCTCTTATGCTTATGGCTTATGTCTTATGTTGACTAATGCTTATGTTATGCCTATGTTGATGTTTATGTAAGCTATCATATTTAGTATTTAGTACATGTTTGTACTAACACATACTCTTGCCTACATTTATTATCCAAATGTAGGGTCCGACGATATCAATTCTCATCCCTGTAGCTAAGATCATAGTAGAGCGAGATTTGAAGATTGGTGAGTCCTCACAACATTCGAGGATTTGACCACCATTTCCTTTATGTCTGTCATTTTATGTTTTGAACATTATTGTATGGGCGGTGTTCCAAGGATTCTATTGTTTTAGATGGCTTAAGACAACGTGTATTAGACTTCTGCTACGTTTTATAAAGACTTTGATTGTGTTGAACATGTTTTAAATTTCCGCTCATTTTCTATTACTTTATTTTATGATATGCTAAGTGGTCTTGTACGCCATGTTACATCTAGGGGGTACCCCTAGGTCGTGACACCAAGATTCCCCAATTAAAAAGTAGAAATTCCCCAAATTAAGTTAGCGGTTTCTTCTATGTTGTGGGTCTTTGTATATGTTGATTCAATTGAGTGAATTATGAGTATTCATGCATGAATTGAGTGGATGCTATGATATTACGATGAATTCCATGTACCCATGCCTAACCTATGTTTTTAGATGAAGTTAATGTAAATGGATTTTATGCTATGAAAGGAGAAATTATGGGTTTAGATGTATTCTTATAGGACTGATAAGATACATTACAAATTGCTTGAGATTGAAGTATATATGATGATTTGTGATTAGAATTGCTTTGATATTTAAGCACATATGATGAATTATGATATGAATAGCTTTGAGAGTGAAGCTCATGTGTTATTGTTGATTGTTGATGAGATTGTTGTGGAAATGATTATTCCCACATGATTTCCTTTATGAATGTATGAATGTGAAAGGTTTTCTCACATTGAATGATTCTAGGTTGAAAGGATTGCTCACCTAAAATGAATCTAAATTAAAAGATTACGAAATTAATGAGGCTAGAGACGATTACCCTTGACCTCTAAATTAAGATAGAATATGAGGCGAGTACCCATATTTAATAAGAGGTGACTATCCTTATTCCATGAAGTTTAACAAGAGGCGAGTACCCATGATTCCTCATAGATAGACAAGAGGCGAATACCCATGTCATATGATGTTGGACTAGAGGTGAGTACTCATGATCCTAATGTAAGTTGGACTAGAGGAGAGTACCCATGATCCATTATGTAAGGCAAGAGGCGAATACGCACGAGCATTTATAAGTTAGGCAAATAGGCGATTCTTCAAGTGTTTAAAAGTAAGCTAAAGATGTAAAATGCTATGATGAATGATAAGCTTAGATTGTTTCTTGAATTGCCTTCCATGATGAGTAAGGATGAATTGAGGTTACTTCAAGAAGTATTCCTCCTATGTTATGATGATTTATTATGTGCATCGATTATGCTTTATGACTTATGTTTTCTAATGTTTATGTTTATGCTGTTTATGCAAGCTATCATATTTAGTACATCTTTGTACTAACACATACTCTTACCTACATATCTTATCCAAATGTAGGGTCTGGCGATATCAAATCTCATCTCCATGGCTAGGATCTTATTAGAAGCAAGACCTGGAGATTGGTGAGTCCTCATAGCATTCAAGGACTGGCAACTATTTTCCTATGTTCTTTTATTCCAGTTTGAGAACATTGTTGTATGCGCTGTGTCCCAAGATATTCATGTTTTAGATTGTTTTGAGACAAAGTGTAATAGACTTTCGCTTTTTATATAAAACTTTGATTGGGTTGAAAATGTTTTTACTATTGTGTTTATGAAAGCTAAGTGTCTTGTATGAGGCCTCTCGGGGTCTTGTACGGCATGTTATATCTAGGGGGTACCCCTAGGTTGTGAAAAACTTGGTAATCAAAGCACAAGGTTTAAAATGGTTCTAGGATGTCTCAAAACCTAGTCAGTAGAGTCATGTTCATAAGTGTGAAGCCCCCCACATTTATGAATGAGAGGCTACAAGATGTTTAGGAAACTTCACTTCTTACTTCACACTAAGTCATGCGATAAAGTCTAGAGTCTAACTCTATAAAGTCTCTCTCCTAATCCTTACCCGATGGTTTACAGGATATGACTATTAGAAGGGCATTTGCTAGAAGGAATGAAGGAGACAAAGTGGGTCAAAAAGCTCTTCCTTAAGCTTCAGTTGACCCTTTTGCCGATCAAGTGACGAATGCGGAGTTTAGGATGACTTTTCAAGTATTGTCTCAAGTTGTGACGGCCCAAGCCAATAGAGAGGTTGTGGTCCCTGTGAACCCAAATGTGGGTACGGCGGCATCTAGAGTGAGGGACTTCACTAGGATGAATCCTCTAGAATTCTATGGCTCTAAGGTTGAGAAAGATCCTCAAGAGTTCATCGATGAGGTTTACAAGGTGTTGGCTATTATGGGAGTGACTCCGGTAGAGAAGGCGGTATTGGCCGCCTATCAACTTAAAGGTGTTGCTCAAATTTGGTTCAACCAATGGAAGGAAACAAGACTGGAAGAAGTGGGTACCATAGAATGGAAAAGGTTCAAATCTTCTTTTCATGATATGTTCTTTCCTCTTGAGATGAGATAGGCCAATGTGCTTGAGTTTATTAATCTCTGACATGGGAACATGAGTGTGAAAGAATATGCTTTGAGGTTCACTCAGTTGTCAAAGTATGCTCCTTCTATAGTGGCAGACCCTAGGGCTAAGATGAGCAAGTTTGTTTTGGGAGTGTCCCAATTGGTTGTGAAAGAATGTCGTATCGCTATGCTTGTCCATGACATGGACATCTCTTGTCTCATGGTGCATGCCCAATAGATTTAAGAGGAAAATCTTAAGGAGAAGTCTAGTGAACTTAAGAGGGCAATAGCGGATGATGGTAATTCTTCATACTCTAGGTCCGATGGACGTGGTCATTCAAGGTTTCGACAAAGGTTTTTTGGGCAAGATACTTCTAATGCTCCTACTAGATTCAACAATGAGAGGGTGTCTAATCCTAAGCCTCAAAGAGGTAATGGTAGTGGGTCTCTATTGCCTACTTATGCTAAGTGTGGAAGGAAGCATGAGGGAAAATGTCTAGTGGGTTCTAATGCTTTCTTTGGTTGTGGTAAGACATACAACAAGATAAATAACTGCCCTTCAATTCCTAAGAATGAAGGAGATAGTCGTCGTAGGGCTTAAACCTATCCTTCATCCGGTCCAAGTGGTTCGGTTCCAAATGCTCCTAAGCAAAACAAGTTCTATGCACCCTAGACTCATGGTGAATAAGAGGGTTCTCCTGATGTGGTTACCAGTATGTTGAATGTTTTCCAACTTGATATTTATGCTTTACTTGATCTCGGTGCTACCGTGTCTTTTGTGACACCATATGTGGCTATGAGATTTGATGTTATCCCAGATGTGTTGTTAGATCCCTTTTCTGTCTCTACCCATGTTGGTGATTCTGTTGTGGCTAAGAGGGTCTATAGAAGATGTCCCGTCTCCTTATCCCATAGAGTTACTCTTGTTGACTTGGTAGATCTTGATACACTAGATTTTGATGTTACCCTTGGTATAGATTGACTGCACTCTTGTTATGCTTCTATTGACTATAGAACCCGTGTTGTCTAGTTTCAGTTTCTGAATGAGCCTATCCTAGAGTGGAAGGTTGGAAATTTTATGCCTAAGGGTCAGTTTATTTCCTATCTTAAAGCTAGGAAGATGATTTGTGAGGGTTGCATTTACCATCTAGTTAGGGTAAGGGATGTGGATTCTGAAATCCCTATTCTTGAGTTAGTCCCCCATTGTGAATGAATTTCCGAAAGTGTTCCCAGATGAACTACCCGGTATTCCTTTGGAATGGGAAATAGACTTCAGTATTTACCTTCTCCCAAATACACAACTTATATTTATTCCTCCGTATAGAATGGCTCCAGCAGAACTTAAGGAATTGAAACAACAATTAAAAGATTTGTTGGATAAGGGTTTCATCCGACCAAGTATATCCCATTGGGTGCTGCAGTTTTGTTTGTTAGAAAGAAGTATGGTTCTCTTCGAATATGTATATACTAATGTCAGTTAAAGAAGGTTACGATTAAGAATAAGTATCCTCTTCCAAGAATAGATGATTTGTTTGACCAAATCGAAGGAGCGAGTTACTTTTCTAAGATTGACCTCCGGTTGGGTTATCACCAATTGAGGGTGAAAGAAGAAGATATTCTGAAAACGGCTTTTAGAACCGGATATGGTCATTTTGAGTCTTTGGTGATGTCCTTTGGTTTGACTAATGCTCCGGCGACATTTATGGATTTGGTGAATAGGATATTTAGACAATCCATTGACATGTTTGTAATTGTGTTCATTGATGATATATTGATTTATTTGAGAAGCGAGGATGATCACAATAATCATTTGAGGATTGTGTTGCAAATCTTCAAGGAACGACAACTCTTTGCAAAGTTTAGCAAATGTGGGTTTTGGATAAGGTCTGTGGCTTTTCTAGGTCACATTGTTTCAAGTAAGGGTATTGAGGTAGATTCTATTAGGACGGATTCGGTCAAGAGTTGGCATAGACCTTTATCACCTTCGGATATTAGAAGCTTCTTGAGTTTGGCTAGTTACTATAGAAGATTTGTTGAGGGATTTTCTACAATTACCTCTACATTGACAACATTAACTCAAAATAAAGCTAAGTTCATATGGTCCGGAGCTTGTGAGAAGAGTTTTCAAGAGTTGAAAGATAGACTTACCTCCGCTTCGGTGTTGACTTTGCTGGAAGGAACATATGGTTTTGTGGTTTATTGTGATGCTTCTAGAATTGGGTTAGGATGTGTGATTATGCAAAATGGGAAGGTTATTGCCTATGCTTTAAGGCAACTTAAGATCCATGAGAAGAATTATCCCACCAATGATCTTGAATTAGCGGCGGTTGTTTTTGGCTTAAAGATTTGGAGGCATTATTTGTATGGTGTTCATGCGGATGTTTTTACCGACTATAAGAGTATGCAATATGTGTTTAACCAAAAAGATCTAAATATTCACCAAAAAATGTGGCTTGAGTTATTGAAAGATTATGATATGAGTGTTCTCTATCACCCTAGTAAGGCAAATATGGTGGCGGATGCTCTTAGTCTGTTATCTATGTGTAGTGTTGCTTATATTGATGATGATCGAAAAGAGTTGGTTCGAGATGTTCATAGATTGGCCCGGTTGGGAGTTCAGTTAGTAGACTCTACCAAGGGTGGTGTTATGGTTCACAATGGCTCATAATCATCTTTTGTGACGGATGTGAAATCCAAGCAATGTCTTGATCCGAGCTTAGTTGAATTGAAAGAAGCAGTGCTTAAAAATTCCGTAGAGGTTTTCTGCTAATGGGGAGATGGTTTGCTTAGATATCAAGGTCGTTTGGGTGTTCTTAATGTTGATGACTTGAGGGAATAGATCTTGTCATAAGCCCATAGTTCTTGGTATTCCATTCACCCGGGAGCCACCAAGATGTACTGTTACTTGCAGGAGATCTATTGGTGGAAGGGGATGAAGAAGGATATTGCGGAGTTTGTGGCTAAATGTCCTAATTGCCAACAACTGAAAGTTGAGCATCAGAAACCGGGAGGTTTGTCCCAAGACATTAGTATTTTTATATGAAAGTGGAAAGATTTGAATATGGACTTTATAGTAGGGTTTCCACGTACTCGGTGACAATATGATTCAATTTGGGTTATAGTAGACCGAATGATGAAGTCGGCCCACTTCATTCTCGTCAAGATTTCTTATATGACAGAAGACTATGCTAAGTTGTATTTGAGGGAAATGGTATGGTTGCATGGAGCGCCCTTGTCCATTATCTCTGATAGAGGTACTTAATTCACTTCTCAGTTTTTGGAAATCTTTCCAAAAGGGCCTTGGTAATCGTGTTAAGCTTAGCACAGCCTTTCATCCCTAATCCGATGGGAAAGTGGAGTGTACTATCCAAACTTTGGAAGACATGTTAAGAGCTTGTTTGATTGACTTCAACAGAAATTGGGATGACCATTTGCCTTTGATTGAATTTGCCTATAACAATAGCTATCACTCAAGTATTGGTATGGCTCCTTATGAAGCATTGTATGGTAGGAG
This sequence comes from Solanum acaule, assembly GCA_036250505.1. Taxonomy (NCBI): domain Eukaryota; kingdom Viridiplantae; phylum Streptophyta; class Magnoliopsida; order Solanales; family Solanaceae; genus Solanum; species Solanum acaule. The sequence goes on from JAJOOR010010855.1 coordinate 44,590, forward strand.
GTGTAGATCTCCTATAGGCGAGTATGAGGTGGATGAAGTAGCCCTAATAGGTCCTGAACTGGTACACGAGGCTATAGAAAAAGGTTGACTCATTAGAGAGAGGTTGAGAACGGCCCAAAGTCGACAAAAGTCATATGCCAATATTAGAAGTGGAGAGATTGAATATGATGTGAATGATTGGGTCTACTTGAAAATCTCACCCATGAAGGGTGTAATGAAGTTTGGTAAGAAAGGGAAGCTTAGTCCCCATTTTGTAGACCCATATCAAATTTTGAGACGTGTTGGTAAGGTTGCTTATGAAGTTGAATTGCCTAATGAGTTGGCATCGGTGCATCCGGTTTTCCATGTCTCCATGTTAAAGAAATATGTTGGAGATGCGACATCTATATTTCCCTTAGAAGGTTTGGGAGTTGATGAAAATCTTTCTTATGAGGAAGTTTCGGTTGAGATTTTAGACTGGCAAGTCAAGAAGTTGAGGAATAAAGAAGTTGTTTCTGTGAAAGTGTTATGGAGGAATCATTTAGTTGAGGGTGCTACTTGGGAGGCCAAGGCTGATATGATGTTTTGATATCCTACTCCTACTCTAGCTTGAGGTAATGAGTTCCTCATGGTTCACTCTTTATTTTGGTGTCATGTGTGTTAGATTCCCATGATTTCCTTATTTTATGCATGTTTATGAAAAACTTGTATTTTGAAAGAAAATGAGTTTACATGATTGATTTTCCTCATGTTGTTCCCATAGACTTCATGAGATGATATTGAACATGCTTTAGCTATGCTTTTAAGTATGAATTGCATATAGGCTCCATGAGATGATATGGATCATGCTTTTAGCCTGGAGATGGTAGTTCCTCTTTGAATATGAGTAATTTTGAAATTTCATGCATATTGGGTTGCTAGGTCTAGTACCTACCTTCCTTATGGCGCATTGAGTATGTTTAGCTTTGAGTTGATGTTTCCTCATTGGATATATGCATTTGAGTGTGAGTTTCATATGAGATTTATGATATGAAGATATGAATATGATTTAGCTTGGAGTTGAGGTTTCCTCCTTGGTTATGTGCATTGATGTGATTGCATGCATGATGGGTTGTTAGGATAGGCACCTACTTACTTTATCATGTCTTGAATCTCATTCGCGGACAAATGTTTCCAAGGGGAAGATAATGAAACACCTTAGATTCGGGAGAGGGTAATAGAATGTTAGAACTTCAAGGTGCCATCCTACAAAGGCCAACCACGGCCCGTGGATGGGACCACAGACCGTAGGTGGGTCCGTGGATGGGCATCAAGAAAATTGTGAAGGGCAGGAACCACTGCCAGGACCCATGAACTGTCGATGGGTCCACGGCTCGTGGCTAGGGAACCATAGGTCGACCCAAAAATCTCTGAAGTTAGTGACAATTGACCGGGACGGTTTGTTCGTCAATCCATGATCCGTCAGTGGAGTCGTAGGTGGGTTCGGTAGTTTTAAAGTTTAAGGGCTTTTGGGTCTTTTTCGGTTTTAATTAAATCAAAGCTAAGTCATTTTACCCATAGGACCCCTATATAGGCTATTTTAACTCCAGAACTCACTCATTCAAGTCATTCTCTCAAACTCACCAAAAGAAATTGGTCTCCTCTCCAAAATATTTCTCTCTCTAGAAATTGAAGAAGAAGAAAGAGTTGAAGCTAGGGTCAAGTTCAAGTCTCCATTCCTCAAGAATTTGTGGGATTTGTTATTAAGGTACGATGGCTTTTCATCCATGGATCCCCCAAGATTACCCAATTAAAAAGTAGAAATTCCCCAAATTGAGTTAGGGTTTTCTTCTAAGTTGTGGGTCTTTTTATATGTGATTCAATTGAGTGAATCATGAGTATTTATGCATGAATTGAGTTGATTATATGATATTATGATCAATTCCATGTACCTATGCCTAACTCGTGCTTTTTAGATAAAGTTGATGTAAATGAGTTTTATGCTATAAAAGGAGAAATTATGGGTTTAGATGTATTCTTATGGGATTGATAAGATACATTACAAATTGGTTTAGATTGACGTATATATGATGATTTATGATTAGAATTATTTTGAGATTGAAACATATATGATGAATTATGATATGAATAGCTTTGAGAGTGAAGCTCATGTATTATTGTTTATTGTTGATGTGATTGTTGTGGAATGGATTATTCCCACATGATTTCCTTTATGAACATATGAATGTGAAAGACTTTCTCACATTGAATGATTCTAGGTTGAAAGGCTTGCTCACCTAAAATGAATCTAAGTCAAAAGATTACGAAACTGATTAGGCTAGAGGCGATTACCCTTGACCTCTAAATTAAGATATAATATGAGACAAGTACCCATATTGAATAAGATGTGACTACCCTTATTCCATGAAGTTGAACAAGAGGCGAGTACCCATGATTCCTCATAGAAAGACATGAGGCGAATACCCATGTCATATGATGTTGGACTAGAGGCGAGTACCCATGATCCTAATGTAAGTTGGACTAGAGGCGAGTATCCATGATCCTTTATCTAAGGTAAGAGGGGAATACCCATGAGCCTTTATAAGTTAGGCAAAGAGGCGATTCTCCAAGTCTTTAAAAGCAAGCTAAAGATATAAAATTCGATGATGAATGATAAGCTTTGATTGTTGCTTGAATTGCCTTCCATGATGAGTAAGGATGAATTGAGGTTACTTCAAGAAGGTTTCCTCCTATGTTATGATGATATTATGTGCATCGATTATGCTTTATGACTTATGTTGTCTAATGTTTATGTTTATGTTGTTTATGTAAGCTATCATATTTGGTGCATCTTTGTACTAACACATATTGCCTACATTTCTTATCCAAATGTAGGGTTTGACGATATTAATTCTCATCCTCGTGGCTAGGATCTTAGTAGAATCAAGACCTGAAGATTGGTGAGTCCTCATAGCATTCGAGGATTGACCACTATTTCCTTATGTTCTTTTATTCTAGTTTGTGAAAATTGTTGTATGGGCTGTGTCCCAAGATATTCATGTTTTATATGGTTTCGAGACAAACTATAATAGACTTCTGCTTTTGATATAAAACTTTGATTCGGTTGAAAATGTTTTAAATTTCCGTTCATTTCTACTGTCTTGTTTATGAAAGCTAAGTGGCTTGTATGAGGCCTCTCAGGGTCTTGTACGCCATGTTACATCTAGGGGGATGTCTTCTTATACTCTCTTCCATGAAAATAAAACTTACTTCTCTTTCATCGTTTCATTGATGAAGGTCTTTATATATGCTTAGAATTTTATCTATAAAAATTAAACAATCTTCTCTTATTACAAAGTAGTTGAATTGCATCTATTAAGGATTCAGGTACACAATATATATGCTTCCCACAAAAATTACAAAACAGAAAGCCTAACCCAAAGAAATCGTTGTGGTATTAATTGCTTTCATGTTCTTCAATATTAATTTCTTTCATGTTCTTTTCTCTTCAATTAATTCTTTTTTACTATATCATGTATCATGTATGTCTGTTAAGATATGTATCATTGAAATTTTAAATAATTATAAGACAGATTTGGAGGATTAATGTTACGTTGATATGAAGAAATAGCTAAACTAATTTCATTATTAGTGTACTAGCATTTATTTTTCAAAATTTGTATTATCAATTTATTTTTTTAATTGTAAGTATGATGTTGGGAGGAAGTTGTAATTACCATAATATGGTTAAAAATATGTAAGCAACATTTTCACTCTTTACTTTTCTTAAAGCTATA
>JAJOOR010010856.1:0-58221 GCA_036250505.1 Solanum acaule
TTTTGAAATTCATCTTGAAGGGGCCTCTTGGGGAAAGGAATCCCAAGAGTGATAAGCAACCATACCTTATTGATGAATTAACCACGAAAATCCGAGTTGAAACCTTGGAGAGTTGGTCTTCTTCTTGAAGCTCCAATCTTCTTCAATGGAGTTCTTAAGAAGAGAGCGAGAATAGAGAGAAGGAGGAACTTTAGTATTAGATCTTTGGGGTTTTGTGTTTGAGTGATAAAAGTGAGGTAAATTGACTTAAAAATCATTATATACACGTCCCCTAAAGTACCCTAAATACCCCTCACTTAGATGGACTCTTTAATGAAGTCAAAATAGATTTCTGAATTTCTGTATTTTCGTCGTGGAACAAGTTCGTGATGCGGAGCTATTCCCTGAAGATATTTGGAATTAATTTTCAAGACAGTATAGTCCGCGACACGACCGTGTTGCGAACTGACATTTTGCTCCTTGGGGGAGCAAGTGCGCGACGCGTCCCTTTTCCCTCCAACTGCAATTTGCAAGCTGCCTTGGCAGCTTGCTTGGCTAAGGTTGGGGTCCTCCTCAGGGCCCCTTAGGGTGGTCCCGGGGCGTCGTAGTCGAATGTTTTGACCCTAGGAACATATATTTACCTATTTTAAACCTTTTCACCAGATTATATCATCATAAGACACTCCCAAACCTACCCAAAACCTAAGAACACACTAGAACACATTCTTCTCTAGTTTCAGACGTCGTGGTCGTTTCTTGACGTTTAGACTTTTACTCTTCCAAACCAAGTCAATTACATTAGTGTAGGTTTATAAACATCATTTTAACTATTTTAAAGTCATTATTCATAAGGTGAGGCTCTAACTTAAGTCATAGAATTTCCGGGGTGTTACAAATATAGAGGAAAAGAGCTACAAACCCTACTACTATGCACTAGAAACTGAAATCTGACTGAACTAAGTTCCAAGAACATGCAAATATGTTGCAATACATGACTAATTGAAGGAAAAAGATACTAAGACAGAATTTATACATGAGTAACTGAGAGACTGCAGAGGAACTATTACCTCAAGTTAGAATGGAATCAAAAGGAAAGAGATGAGGATACTTGGCCTTCATGGCTGCGTCTGCTTCCCAAGTAGCTCCTTCTACGGACTGACTCCTCCACAAAACCTTAACTGAAGCAACTTCTTTGTTTCTCAACCTTCGAACCTGAGAATCAAGAATTTTAACTGGCACCTCCTCATAAGTAAGACTATCCTTCACAACCATAATCTCTAAAGGTACCATGGATGTTGGATCACCCACACACTTCTTTAACAAGGAAATGTGGAAGACTAGATGTACCACTGCTAGTTCTGCAAGAAACTCTAACATATAATCCACTTTACCAAATCTTTTCAAGACCCTGTATGGTACTACATATCTAGGACGTAGCTCCCATTTCTTGCCAAATCTCATCACCCCTTCATAAGTGACACTTTCAGGAAAACCAAATCATCAATTTGGAACTCCAAGTGTCTTCTCCTTACATCTGTATAGGACTTCTCGCTGACTTAAGTCTGTCTCTCATGAGCTGAACATTTTCCATAGCATCATGAATCGAATCTGTCCCTATCAAGGCTGTTTCACCGACTTCAAACCAACCAACTGTAGATCTACACCTACGCCCATATAATGCCTCATAAGGGTCCATGTGAATACTGGAATGGTAGCTATTATTATGGGCGAATGCTATAAGAGGAAGGTGATCATCCCAACTACCGTTGAAGTCGATCACACAAGCTCTCAACATGTCCTCTAAGGTCTTAATGGTACACTCTGCCTGACCATCCATCAGTGGATTAAATGATGTGTTAAGGTTAACCTGAGTACCCAGACCTTTCTTAAATGACATCCTGAAATTAGAGGTAAACTAAGGACCTGTATCTGAGATGATAGACAAAGGAACCCCATGCAACCTGACTATCCCATTAATGTAAATCTTGGTGTAGTCGTCCGTCGAATCTGTAATCTTAACGGCCAAAAAGTGAGAGGACTCAGTAACTCTGTCTAATATCGCCCAAATTGAGTCATGATGTCTACGAGTAGGAGGCAAACCTTTAATGAAGTCCATGTTTATCACATCCCAATTCCATGTAGGAATGTTAATCTCCTGAGTCATACCACATGGTTTATGATGTTCTACCTTCACCTGTTCACAATTAGGGCACTTAGCCACAAAATTTGCTATATTCTTTTTCATGCCATTCAACCAAAACACTTCGCGCAGATTATGGTACATCTTAGTGGCGCCAGGATGAACAGAATACCTAGAGTTATGGGCTTCTATAAGGATATGTTGTCTCAACTCACCCACCTTAGGAACACATAAACGACCCTGGTAGTGAAGCACATCATCTCCCCCTTGGGAGAAAACCTTAACTTTCTGCTGATGAACTACACCCTTAAATTGAAGCATGATAGGATCACTGTCTTGTTTTTCCTTAACCTCTGCTACCAATGAATATTCTGACCCATTCTTAACTATTACACCACCATCTGATATGCTCATAAGGCACACTCCTAAGCGAGCAAGCCGATGAATATCCTTTTCTAGTTCATTCCTTTCCTCCTCAACATACGCTACACTCCCTATTTGCTAAGAGCATCAACTACTACATTGGCCTTACCAGGATGGTAAAGCACATCCATATCATGGTGTTTGAGGAACTCAAGCCTTCTCCTATGGCAAATATTCAACTCTTTCTGCGTGAACACATTTTGAAGGATCTTATGGTCTGTGAACACATCTACTTGAACACCATACAAGTAATGTCTCTAAATCATTAAGGAGAATACTACGACTGCAAGCTTGAGGTCATGAGTTGGATAGTTCTTCTCATGCGCCTTAAGTTATCTAGAAGCATAATCTATAACCTTACCTCGCTGTATCAACACACAACCTAGGCCTACTCTGGATGCATCAGAATAAATCACATAATGGTCTGAACCCTCTCGTAGAGTAAATAAAGGAGTTGTAGTCAACCTAGTTTTCAATTCTAAGAAGCTCTTCTCACAATCATCTGACCACTGAAACTTAACCTTTTTCTTAGTCAACTTAGTCAATGGAAAAGCTATGAATGAAAATCATTCCATGAACCTTCTGTAATAACCGGCTAAACCAAAGAAATTTCTGATATCTGTAGGAGAGGTGGGTCTGGGCCATTGCTTCACTGCCTCTATATTCTAAGAATCCACTCGGATCCCTTCGCTAGACACAATATCCCCAAGGAAAGAAACTTATTGTAACAAAAACTCACATTTGCTAAACTTAGCGAATAACTGGAGATCATTTAGAGTTTGTAGAACAACCCTCAAATGAGTCACATATTCCTCCTCATTCTTAGAGTAAATGAGTGTCATGACCCGAGCCTATACCCCGGAAGTGACGAGCGTACAAGACTCTGAAAAGTCTCAGACAAGCCTCATAGCATTCATAACATTCGATATATGGAAAATGGTACAGAATTAAAACTTATGTAAATCCATACAATAAAAAATATTAATTTAAAACAACGTGAGTCTATTATCTCACATGGCCATCTAAAACAACATCTTGAAACGAAAGTAAGGTCTCACCCCTTCACAATCGAAAGTCTAACAAATGTCTATTACATGAAAGAAAGAAACATATAGGCATGTGTCCTCGAACATATGAGGACATACCAATCGCCTTGGAAGAACTCAATCCAAGTACTGGAACTAGAGGGATAGCAACTCACTTGCCGGAACCTACACTTGTAGTAAAATAAGAGAAATATGGGTTAGCACAAAAAAATGTACTAAGTATGATGGCCATGCAAAAACATGCTTAAAATAGATATTTTATTTGGAAGTCATGCTATATGCCAATTTGAGAAATCTTCATGAACATAAGTATAGGAGGCATAGTATACAAACTTAACCAACATACAAGTCATTTCTTCACAATAGAACATAATCAACAATAGAAGACATTTCATTAGATTATGCGTTCACCTCAAGCAACCCCATGCTATACTATGTGCAATATATGAATAGCGTCCCATACCACCATCCACACTAAGTAACGCATCAAGGCCACCAAAAGTGAACTTACCATTCATCCTTTCCATCTTTAAACAATACCCATACATAAGAGACATAAGCCTTTCATAAGTCATGACAAGGAAGTAACTCATAATACAATCCAAGTATAACATGCATCATCACATTAAGAATATAAGTCATCATTCTTCATTAAAAGCATTTTCATTCATTAGTCATTAAGACATTAGAGAACTCACTACAGCCCTATCAAAGCCTACTCGTGCAATGCATGCATGACATCCCATACTACCACCCACACTTCATAGAACATCTCAAGAAACCATAGTGCACATCTCACATGATGGGAATAGGCATTAACCGACATAGACCATGAGAGAAAACCATGGAATCCGGTGTCATATAGCCCCACACCGTAAAGAGGTGGTCTACTTTCCTAAGGTAGGACCGATAACATTTTAGCGTAGGTAGAAACCACTAGCTAATATCCTATGTAGGCACATAGTTATGGGATAGGAAGATGTTCATTGGAACCCTAGCCTAACATTGGGATAGTTTCCATCTTCCATATCAACTCAGTGCTTAGCCTCCATTCCCATAGAGTGTTTTATTTTCATTCACATTATTGTACTTGAGAGGGCCACAAACATTAGGCTACCGACCCAAAGTACATTACACATTAAAGGGCCACCAACACTAGGTTTACCGATTTAAGGTACATTAAGGATAACTCTTTGAGTTTCCAAGAAAGGCTGCCATCAACATTGGGTCTACCGATGCAAGGTTCATCATTTCACACATGAAAGGGCTACCAATAGGTCTACCGATTCAAGGTTTATCATCACATTAGTTTCTAGACTCATCATGATGGGATACCAACACTAGGTCTACCGGTTCAAGACATAGCCTAGAATACTTCATCATTCATTTATGGAAGGAATGCCTTTGGCATAACGATTCATATTCATCAAGTCAAGACACATTCACTATTTAAGAAGAGGATTCCTAAGCTTACCAACTGAAGACATGATATTACATTCAAGGTAACATTCATCAATACAAGAGAAGAATGCTTTAAGCCTACCAATTCAACATACATCCATCCACATTACTTTCAGTTATACAAGAAAATGATGCATAAGCCTACCAATTCAAGATATACATTACCATGAAGAACCCTTCACATTCCATCATCAACATTCATAAGTGTCAAATTGAGAAATAGCCTTTCAATAATAACACCATTACATTCTAGACATGATCAGATTAACTTCATTAGGTTCACATTCATATACATAATATCATACTCATACTTCAATTCTACACACTTTTCCCTTTAAGGCCATGAATCTCAAATAATCAACACTAATAATTTACTACAATTTAGGCATGGATAATGATACAATTCAATAACCTAAAGCAAATTAGACAAATTCCATTCACATGCTTTCATAATCAACAAACCCACTTCATAAAGGCACAATATAGGAATTGAGGAATTTCATTGCTTCATAGAGTATTTGGATCATAAATCATCAATTAAACACTAATACAATCATAATTTGTCATGAATAACCATTTGAAAACGTTTGAAGAAGGAACCCATGAGTTACAGTAAAACCCTAGGTTTTGAGAAACTTGAAAACTTTGAAATATACTTTTGAATGGACTCTAGGGGTGAAAGCTACCCCTAGATGAAGGAACACCAAACGTTGCTTGTGAATCCCCAAGAAATTTGAGGAAGAACAACTTGAATCCACAAACCCTATCTCCCACTTCTTCTTTTTCTTCTTTGGGAACTTCTAGAGAGAATTTTCGAAAGGAGGAACTCTTTTAATTTGATTTGGGTTTTTGAGAAATAAGAAGTAAATGAATTATTTTAAGACTTAAAACTATATATACTTGTGATATAAAACAATTAAAATCTACCCCACACATTAAATAATTAATATGAAATTACATAAAACTCCTCAACTTGGGCAGCCCCGTCAGGGACCTTACCCATCTAAATGGGTCGTCTAAGGCACCACGGCTCGTGGTGGTGCCTGTGGTCCCTTGACCAGTGTGCCCCTCCAACTTTCCAAGACCTCAAGGTACTAAGGAAAATCCACGAGCCTCCCACGATTCGTGGTCAAGACCACGAGTCGTGGTGATGGTCATGGTCATGGAGGTAGTGTCAAAGCTTCCATGCCTTGCCCTCTCAAGAGTCTAACTTGTCTTCACGACCATCTATAAGGACCGTCAAGGGCACCACGGTTCGTGGTGGTTCCCGTGGTCTTTGAGGAAGTGGCTCCCTCAACATTGCACAACTCCCACAAAGTTAAGGCAATCCCACAAGCCTTCCCAAGGCCCGTGGTCATGACCACGATCCTTGAAGTGGCTCGTGAAGGGGACCCTTGGCTTTGTCACCTTTCTAGGGCACACTGCCATGCCAACCACAAGTGGCACCACTTGTCGTGAAGACCTTCGTGGTCTTGGTAGGCAGTAGCTAGACTTAGTTTTAGGCAGCCTAGGTTCCCTAACCATGGCCTTTAACCAAAACCCTTAGTCCTTGCCCTTAACCCTCGACGTTAACCCTCACGTTTAGGATCTAGTTCAACCTATCATTTTTCGGGTCGTTACAATGAGGATATCATCAATCGAGATGATAACGAACAAGTACAAATACTGCTTGAACACCTTATTTATCAAATCCATGAAAGCTGCAGGAGCATTGGTTAGTCCAAATGACATAACTACAAATTCAGAATGACCATACCGAGTATTAAAGGCTATTTTTGGAATGTCACTATCTCTGACTCTTAGCTGATGATAACCGGATCTGAGGTCTATCATCAAAAAATTGTTTGCCCGCTAAAGTTAATCGAACAAGTCATCAATCCTGGAGATAGGGTACTTATTCTTTATTGTGACTTTGTTCATCTATCGATATTCAATGCACTTCCTAAGAGAACCATCTTTCATTTTCACGAACAACACTGGTGCACCCAATCGAGAAATACTAGGTCTGATGAAGCCCTTATCTAGAAGGTCTTTCAACTGCTCTTTCAATTCCTTAAGCTCATATGGAGACATTCTGTAAGGAGGAATAGAAATAGGCTGGGTTTCTAGAAAGAGATCGATTTCGAAGTCGATTTCCCTTTCGGGAGGAATTTTGGGAAGATCTTCTGGAAACACTTTTGGGAACTCATTTAATATTGGAACTAACTCAAGAGTTGAGGTTTCAGAGCTTTAATCCCTAACCCGAAATAAGTGATAGAGATACCCTTTAGAGATAATCTTTTTGTCGTTAAGGTAGGAAATGAATCGACCCATAGGCACTAAGCTACTACTCTTCCACTCTAAGACTGGCTTACTGGGAAACTAAAAATGAATGAGCCTATTTCTACAATCGACTGACGCATAGTAGGAATGTAACCAATCAATGCCTAGAATGGTCTCAAAGTCAACCATTTCTAAATCTACAAGAACTGCTGAGCTGACATTCTGAGATATTGTGATAGGGCAATTTCTAAATTCATATCTAGCTATAACTGGGTCCCCAACAAGAGTAGAGACTGAGAAGGGGTCTAAAAGAGTTTCGGGACTGACATCAAACTTTATTGCTATAGATGGAGTTACAAAGAAAAGAGTTGCCCCGGGATCTAACAGGGCATAAACATCTAAATGAAAGACTCAGAACGTACCAGTGACCACATAGGGAGAATCTTTCTTGTGATGGTGAGCTTGGAGGGCATACAACCTGTTATGGAGCTGACCGCCACTTGTACCAGATGATATAGCATACTGAGTTGGGGGACCTATTGGGGCTGCTGGAGCTGTAGACTGAGCCCTACTATTGCTACCTCATTGTCCCTTTTTAGAAGAAGGGCAATCTATCAACCTGTGACTAGCTGACCGTACCCAAAACATCCATCCTTTCCTGCAAGACACTTGCCCGGATGGTTCTTACCACACTTTGGACAAGTTAGGTAGGTTCTAGTACCTGAAACACTCCCCTGAGACTTAGAGCCTGATGCCCTACATTTCTGATCCTGTCAAAACCTGGGGGATGGAACACTGGCTGAAGAAGGTGCTGGAGCTGAAGACCTTTGCTAAAACTGCAAGCGATTTTGACAACCCGATTTCTGCTGAGAGCAATCATAGTTTCCTATCCTAGCCTTCTTGTTGTCCTTAGCCTATTCCCTAAGCTTATGCCCCTCAACCTGCTGAGTATGAGTCCTGAGCCTAGAGATACTCATATTCTCCAACAACATAGCATTTTTGCACTTTGTCTTTACCAAGTCAGATACCCCAAATAGGAACTTACTAATTTGTGCCCTAGATCGACAACCATATATGGGGCATACCTAGAGATTTCGGTGAACTTAAGTCCGTAGTCTTGGACTGACATAGAACCTTGCCTCAAATTCATGAACTCCTCAGCTTTAACCTCTCTCAATTCTCTTTGAAAGAACCTATCCAGAAAAGCTCCGGTACAACATTCCCAAGTCACAGGAGCTGTATTTTTACCCCTGTTTTCTTTCCAATGATTGAACCAAATGTGATCTGCATCCTTGAGCTGGTAGGACACCAATTGTACCCTATTATTTCCAATCACTTGCATCACTCCAAAGATCTTCTTGACTTCATCAATAAAAATCTAAGGGTCTTCACCAACTTGCGACCCTAAAAACTCAGGCGGATTTATCCTAGCGAAATCATGGACCCTAGCTACCACTAATCAACCACTAGCATTTGTAGGATCTGGAACATGTTGGTTGTTCTGGTTGGCTACACTCTGAGCCAACAGATGAATAGCATTCCAAAACACTTCATTGGAAACCTCATGGTCTTGGAGTGGAGGAGCTGCATTAGCGTTACGGTCATTTGTATTCCTTGTGTAAGTTCTACGAGGATGTATGATCTAAAATGCATAACTTTGAGATAGAAAAGAGATCATACCCACACACGATAAGAATAATAAGAAAGTGAAGTTTTTTCCTATATCACTTTGTAGCCTCCCCATCATAAATATGGCACGCTTCACACCATAAAAGAGACTCTACTTAGTGCAGCTTTTCAGACATCCTAGGACTCTTAAACCTTGTGCTCTGATACCATGTTTATCACAGCCCGACGCTACTCCCTTGTCATAAACACTAGACCTAGGATCATGAGTGACCCCAAGCTAACCCTGAGCTGGCATATCATAGCATACTAGATAAATTTGAAATGAGAAATACATTGCAGAAGCTTAAAACATGATGTAAACTGAAATGAGGAATACCCAATACTATCTTAATATATAAACTATGAGTTTAATGACAACTGAAAGAGCAAACTCCAAGCTAAAACTAAATCTAACTATGTTAGAAATAAGCCTCTAACTGACTAGAGATGCTAGGACATGCCCCCAAGTAACTCTAACAAAACTAAAACGAAAGACTAAAAGTAAAAGAAAACATGTATATCATCCTCGAAGAATGAGGACCCACCTCCGATAATACTGAATACGGATCATGAATCGATATACACGCGATCTAAATGTTGAGGACCTAAACCTACATTACGAGAAGATGTAGCGCAGAGTATGCATCAGTATTTGTCAGGTATTGAGCATGCATGATAGGATAAAGCTGAACAATATTTACATAACTGAATGAAGCATACTGATCAATGATATAAAATGAACATGAAGAATATACTGAACTTGAGCTAAACTGAATGCAATGAACAAGTTCATAACACACTAAAACTGAATACTGAAATATAACTGTTAACTCCATCAATGCACTAGAATTTGACTGTGGGAGCTACTATTAACCAACATAAAACCACTTGAGGTAAACGTGGAGTCTGATGTATATGCCAATCGAGAGGACCCAATATACCTTGCTAGGGTTTTATAGGCATGACTGACATGATCACTAAATATGATGCCCACATAGGGGACTTAACCCACGGGGGAATGTAGTTCTAGGACTATGAGGGTGACGGACCCTAGTCCAACTCGATATTAAGTCAACTCCCAACTGGAAATGTATACAATGCAACATCACTGAAATATACTGAATAAATTGATATTCTAACATGCTAACTGAAAATGAAACATTTTAAAACTGAGGCATGTATATCTGTTTATCTGTCCTAGCTAGTGTTCTGAGTTTAATGCAAGAATTACGAAACATAGTTACGAAAATGTAATATTCTGATTAGGATTACTCTAACAGCTATATCACAACAATAATCTGAAGTTCTAGAAACCCTATGTCTAAAAAATATGATGGGAATCAAGAATCTAACTAAATTCTAGGGACCTAATGGGCGAAAGGAACCCACTAGTGAAATCCCACATACCTGGTGACGATTTCCATGGAGAAATGTTTCGATTTTGGGGCTGGAACTAAGGGAAACTAGTTGCGTTCTTGGAAAGTGTTTGGTCGTTGCTTTCTCTCTTCTTTTGCTTGGTTTGATCGATTTTTGGGAGAATGAATCGCAGAGGGTAAGTTCTGATTTAGTTACTAGGCCTAAACTTATCAAAATGACGTAGTTTAGGGGTTAAACGAAGTAGTTTAGGTGTCCAACACATAGGGGAAAAGACCAAACGACCCTTGACTTAAAATTTGTCGGGGCCAATCGACGGGACTGACCGACAGATAGTGGACTGACCTACGGTCCGTCCTGGTCAGGAATCGACTAGCTTCATAAAGGGGCTGCTGAGGTTCACAATCCATGGACCAAGACCAGGGCCTATGGTCTGACCTATGGTCCTTGGGTTTGGCAGTGCATCATGCCTTAGATGATTTTTTTGGAATTCTCGGGAGGGGTTGCAGGTGGCCAACCATGGACACCACCTACGGTTCGTAGGTGTCACGACCCAAGGGTACCCCTTAGACGTAACATGCCACATAAGATGCTGAAAGGAACCATGTAAGCCACTTGACATATCATAACATAAGTAAAGAACAATAGAGAGTAAAAACACATTTTGAGTCTTAAGAAATGTTTTCATAAAAGCATGCGTAAGTCTAGACTTGTCTCATAAAACAATCTATTACAATCGAAGTTTCAAATAGGGTCACAACCCTTACAATAGAAATCCAAAAGTCTATTACAATGAAAGAAAAGGAACAATAACATATCACTCGCCCTCAAATCCATGAGGACTCACCACAAGCTAGGAGAATAGTCGACCCAAGCTTGTATCAAAGAAAGGTTACCTCAAACGCCAAAACCTACACTTTGTGGAAAAATGTAGAAGAAATATGGGTTAGTGCAAAAATTGCACTAAGTATGATAGCCATGCAAGAAATCATTGGAACATGCTAAAAGGGACATTTTGGTTGAAAACCATGCAAGTTACCAAGTTTAAACTCATCATGAATACATTGGAAAACCATAAGTCATAAACCATATCATAATGCATAAATCATCATTTCATAATGTCAACATATCATAAGTACCCTCAAAGTCTACTTCTGCAATGCATGAGTAAGATCCCATACTCCTACCCATACTAAGTAAAGCCTCTTGAGTAGCTATGGTTTATAAATAATCTTCTTGTTCATAATAACATATTTAGGGATTAAGCCTTAACCGACATAGACCATGTGATCTAACATGGAATCCGATGTGTACCCCAAACCGAATAGGGGTTGTTTTAGTTGCCTAAGGCAAAACCATACTCTTAGCTTAAGTGGATCCACTAGCTATAGACCTATGTGAGCACATAGTTTATAGGATACGGAGATTGCTACTATAAACTTGCCCTCTACTAATGGAGGATCTTCCATCTCATGAGACTTCTTCTAGAAACTCACCCTCTACTAACGGAGGAGTTTCCATCTCATTGACACTATCCACTCGGTGCTAAGCATAATTCCCATTGAGTTCATATTAAGTCTTGACCTAAATTCATAATTATTGAAGAATGTCTAGATACTCAAACCAACACAACTAATGCTAAAACTCATAGGTTCACTAGCTGAGACTAGTCTACCAACCTTAGAATAATCATATGTGACAAACCTTTCACATCATATCATACTCATACATAAATGTGTTCATGAGGATAACAACTCAATGTGACAACAAGTAGATCAAGATCATATTCACCTTACTCTCAAAGTGTTCTCATGGCCCTTACATAGCCCTCATAATCATGCAAAATTCACATATTGCCTTTCAAGGCCATAAACCATCAACATATCAACAATTACTAAAATAGACATGAATGATATCATGATTCAAGTATCCCAACTATAATAAGCATAATCTCATATCAATCCTTTTTGAATCAAACATTCACATCATGAGATCCAACTTTGGGAAATTAGGGATTTCATGGGTTCTTGGGGGAATTCATCATAAATCATCAATTCAATCATAATCCATCATAAATCAACCATTAAAAATGTTTTTTGGAAAGAATACACAAGATTGAAGACATACCCTAACTTTAGGGGATTCACTAGATTTGAAATTGAATTTGGAGAGACTCCTTGGATGGAAATTATCCAAGGATGAAAGACTACCATACCTTAGTAATGATTCTTCAACGAAATTCAGTTAAATAGACTTGATTCTTCAAGCCCTAGCTCCAATTTTTACTCTTCTTCTTCCTTGAGTTTTAGAGAGAGAAATATTGTGAAGGAGATGAACTTTGGGGTTTTGATTTGGGTGTTTGGAAAATATGAAGTAATTGGGTGTATTTTGACTTTAAAATACTTATATAGTACACCTAAATTCACCCAAAACGACTCCACTTTATTTGTACTTAAATGTGGAAACCCAAAATTAGCCCTCACTTTAAGTGAGGTGCCGGGCACCACGACCAAGCTTCACGAGCCATCAAGGGTACCACGGCCCGTGGTAGTGCCCGTGGTCCCTTGACCAGTATCCCCCTAAACTTTCCAAGCCTCCCAAGTGGTGAAGGTAACCTCACGAGCCTTCCCACGGTCCGTGGTCTTCACCACGAGCTGTGAAGTGGCTTGTGAAGGGGAGCCTCCTTTGGGGCAGCCTTGTGAGCTGACTGCCTCACCAACCACGGGTTGTACCATGGGTCGTGGTGTCCACCACGGGTCATGAAGGCCCTCGTGGTCATGGTGGGCAGTGGCTAGGTGCATTTTGGCAGCCTTGGCCTCCTTGCCAATTGCCTTCACCCAATTCCATTGGCCCTTGCCCTTAACTCTTGACGTTAACCCTCACGTTTAGGCTCTAGTTTAATCTACTATTTTCCAGAGTGTTACATTATTTTATCCTTAAGAACATTCATCCTCGAATGACGATCTAGACACCTTACGGAAATAAAGACTCAAGTCTAGCAGCCCATCATTCATGAAACATCCAAATAATGTACCATTCAAAGGAGGAAACATCAACTCCATCTCAAAACATAATCATTGCGATACAAAGGAGTAGGAACTACATCTAAAAACCCAATTGGAGGAACTACCTTCTCCATCTAAAATAATGCTCAACACAACATCATGGAGCCAAATGCAATTACTCTCAAAAGTATACTCAAGCATGTTCACTAGCACATCTCATGAAGTCAAATAGACAACTCATACTAAATCATGAAAATTCATTTTCTTACTAAACATAAATTTCATCAAGAACGTGCACAACATAAGGAAATCATGTAAAAACTCATATAACCCTCATGTCCTCCAAAACACTAAAACTTTAGAGGAGATAATTACCTCAAGCTTGAATAGGAGTAGAAGGAAAGAGATGAGGGTATCGGGACATCATATCGGCCTTGGCCTCCGAAGTAGTACTCTCAACTAGATGATTTCTCCATAACACCTTCACGGAAGCTATCTCCTTATTTCTTAACCTCTTGACTTGCCAGTCTAGGATTCGTACCAGAACTTCTTCATATGAGAGATTCTCATCAACTCCCAAACCTTCTAAAGGGATAATCAATGTTAGATCTCCAATACACATCTTCAGCATGGAAACATGAAATATCGGATGAACCTGAGCCAACTCAATTGGCAAGACCAATTCATAGGCAACTTTCCCAATACGCTTCAAAATTTGATGTGGCCCACATACCGGGGACTAAGTTTCCCCTTCTTGCCAAACCTCATCACCCCTTTCATTGGTGAGACTTTCAAATAGATCCAATCATTAACTTCAAATTCTAAATCCCTTCTTCTAACATCGGCATAAGATTTTTGCCGACTTTGGGATGTTCTTAACCTATCTCTAATGAGCCGGACCTTCTCAATAGCCTCATAGACTAATTCGGGGCCAATAAGAGAAACTTCACCTACATCAAACCAACCTTCCGGAGACCTACATCTCGCACCATACAAGGCTTCAAAAGGAGCCATACCGATACTTGAGTGGTAACTATTATTGTAGGCAAACTCTATTAATGGTAAGTGGTCATACCAATTACCTTAAAATCTATGACGCATACAATCAACAAGACCTCTAAGGTCTGAATGATACGTACTGCTTGAGCGTCCGTTTGGGGATGAAAATTTGTGTTAAGCTTGACCTTAGTAACATGCCCTTTTTGGAATGACTTTAAAAAGAGTGAAGTAAATTGAGTACCCCGATCCGAAATAATAGATAAAGGGACCCATGCAACTTCACTATCTCTATTATATATAACTTCGCATAGTCTTCCGCCGAATGAGAAACCTTGAAGGAAATAAAGTGGGCTGATTTTGTCATCCTATCAACAATGACCCAAATAGAATCATGTTGCCTCAAATACGAGGAAAAGCCACAATAAAATCCATATTTACCTCTTCCCACTTCCAAGTGGGAATTGGTATATCATGCAAAAATCCTTCCAGCCTTTGGTGTTCAACCTTCACTTGTTGATAATTAGGACATTTGGCTACAAATCCCGCAATATCCTTTGTCATACCATTCCACCAATAGACTTCACGGTACATCTTGGTGGCTCCCGAATGAATAGAATACCGAGAACTATGAGCTTCCTCCAAACAGGTGATTTCTGTCGAACAACTACCCCAAATCAGGTGATTTCTTTTGAACATCAACAAGGATGACAATGAAGAACATCCCACACCTTAATACATCCACTATTTCAAGCTAGATGGGTGGGATTAGGTTTAGGATTCACTCTCTCGAGCTAAACCCAGATCAAACCAATACCCACCAATCTTCAATCAATAGTTTTAGTCCTAAAACCTCTCTCTCGAGCAAGTTAAGAACACAAAGGTAGGGTTGCATTCGCAACTACAACTCATAAATTAACCCATAATTAATGATTAAACTCACTTCAAAATAGCATTTAAACTAGTAATTACCAATACCCATAAACTAATTCAACCTATAATCACATGATCACACCCCAAGAATTGGGGTTTTAGCCAAACATCATAAAAGGGTAAAAATAATTACCAAATCAATTATCCAACAACTAGGTAAGCGAGATTTAGTCTTTACAATGCTGAATTTGCAGAATATTCAGAACCAACTTCCAAAATATCCAAATTGAATCTCTAAGGTTCTTCAAAAACTAAGAAAACTCTAGAGAAAACTATTTTAAGTTAATTTCCTATTGTCCACCTATCTCCAGCTTTCTTAAGACACTTCAAGATACTAAACAAAATGTTCAAAATATTATTTATAGTTGCCAAAAAAAGCTACGAATGGCCATGCAGTGAAGTAAGTTGGGCTCACCGAACCACTCGGCGAGCCGCCCTTTGACATCTTACATTGCCTTTTTGCCTTGGCATATAGCATCCTCAAGGTCTGTAACTTTGGGAGATCTATCTTGGCTTCGCAGAACTACTCGGCGATTCGCCGACTGCTCCTTTTCGTCACCAACTTGGTTCTTTCCTTCAGGTCTTGGCACACTGGAACTTTAGGCGGTCAAATTGCCACTTGGCGTTCACCAGGCTTGCCTTTCTTCATTTCTTCAGTTTGTTTTGATCCTTTTGTCTGTTAGTGTCCTTGCTTCATTCCTCAATATATGTAACAGAAAATCAAGAATTTAACATAAGTTTATGGCACAAATTAAACATTTGAGGACACTAAATCTGTATAAATGAAGCCCTAAATGAGTCTAAATCTCGGACTGATCAACACCTCCGACATCACACGGCGAGGTCAAACTAGCCTGCCGAATATTACAGTGTATTTTAGGGGTTAGGGTCGCAGAAAGGGCGATCACAGTATTCTTTTGGCAAGTCGCCGAGTGAACTCGGTGAGCTTAGGCTTCCCGCCAAAAGTTACAGACTTTAACTAAGCCAAATTGAGAAATTAAAGGCGATCAAGGGGGACATTGGTGAACCGCTGAATAGTTTGTAAAGCTCGACCAGCTCGCCAAATTGCCAAACGTGCCAAATTTTAACCCCTATTCCCAAAATCAAGCCTACAGCCCCCGAATTTAAATCAAACTCACACACTATGCAATTAGGACCAGAAAAAATTGACCCATTCCTTCGGGGTACTAAGACTTCCCCAAATTTGGCCAAAATTGGCCATTTGATGACTTATGCCCTTATGAATGATGTCAAACGCTCCATCGTTGGGCAAAGTACGTCATTTAGCACAATAGGGGGTTACTTACACTTTTTCCAACTATACCCAACCAAAAATAATCGCAACCAAACAATTTAGAGTCAATTTTAACACACAAAACTCAGGGAATCATCATTTTAAGCAAATAGTATCAATTTCGAAACACTAGATAAGCAATCTAACACATCAACACAATTTACGCACAGACCCAACACACAACAACACATATTTATCGAATGCATTCGAGTTTAACAACTAATCAAGAGTTCAAGCTTTAGAAAACTAACTTGATTGTCAAATTTTAGAATTTGATATGCTAGGTGGCAATGAAATCCAAATCCGAGCACAGGATCGACACTCAAAAAGCAATAAAAATGGGAAAGTATGGAAATTCTAGAGTGCGGGTGAGAGAGTACGGGGTTAGAAATAAGAGAATGCAAAAGATTTTGAAAATTTAAATCGTTTGGCCTTTTAAAACCTTTCAGCTCGTGGAAATTTCAGCGGTATTAGTCGACCACACTGAACCACTTAGCGATGCGCCAAGCGGTGACTCACCTCATTAAGTTTTATAGGACCTCAAGTAAATTTAGGGGTCCAAACGGCGGACAAAATTTGGCTCGCCGACCTATTCGGGAAGTCACCAATTCATCTATTGACCCGCCAAGTTTTACAGACTTCCACTTCAAATTTTTGTGGGTCCAGCGGCGGTCCAAGTTAGGCTCGCCGACCTCTTCGGCGAGTTACCGACTGGACTCTTGACTCACCAACCTGCACATTTTCAAACACATTCCACTTTTCAACCTTCACAATCAACACCTGTTATACAAAAGCAAACTTAAATTATTAAAAACTTAGGTTTCCTCTGAAGAAGCGCCTTAGTTAATGTCGTGGCAAGACGCAAGTACCCATTCACGCTTTATTCTTAGGGTTTGTCATAGTATCACGAAGCAATCCCCCTTGTTGTCTAGGGTTTAGATGCGAAGAAATTTGACCCATTTGGGTCTCCATCTGCTTAATCGAGACAAACTGAGAATCATCTAGTAGAGAGTCGAAACATCCTCTTTCATTTCTTTCAAAACTTTATCGGACCCTTCAATTTTGTTGAGAATGCGTGAAAGCACATCTTTCATACAGCTACCCTCACAATCATTGGGCTTTAGATGCTCATAAGAATAACATACCTATCCTTCTCCCCCTCTCTTCTTCTATTAAGTGTTACGATCACGCCAATCTCTATCACGATCTCTCCAGCACTCATCTGTATTCCAACCTTGGTTTCCACCCAGCCTTGGGTAGCTAGCACGATATCATCCTTCTTGGTTGGCTAGAAAGTTCACTTGCTCATTGTACAACGCTTCGAATTTGGCTTCATCAGAGTTTACACCACAAACACCCAAAGCACTAACACTCTTTGTACCAGTTCCCATGACGTTCTTGGCCAAGATGTCCATCTGGGTCTTCATGTTTGCCATGTTTTGGTCTCTCTCTTGATTCTTTTCAATCTGCTCCTTTGTCATTTTATAAGTAAGAGGAGAGGCTTGGTCTTCACGAGTCTACCATGCCCTGTTAATTATGGTCATGCAATCAAGGAGTTGGGATGCTATTGCATAGGTTTGTTGCATTAAGCCACCAAGAGAAAGTTGATCAGCCACTCCTTTGTTCACCGAATCTAGGCTTCTATAGAAGTATTGCATCAGTACATTATTGGCTAATCCATGTGTTGGGCATTGCAACACCATCTTTTTAAACTTTACCCAAGTTTCATGGATTGGCTCACCCTCCAAGCATTTGAAGCTTTGGATACGCTCCCTAAGTGTCATCATTTTTTAAGGAAGGAAAAATCGCACTTGAAATGCAGTAATAAGCTCGTCCCATGAAGTGGTAGAATCTCTTGGCAACTCAGCCAACCACTTGCATGCCTCTCCCATTTGAGAATGGGAACAACCTCTGTCAGACCGATTCTTGAGATATGTCTTTAAATGAGAACGGTCCACAGACATCAACAAAGTTCGTGATATGCTCATGGGGATCCTCATGAGCTAGCCCTCCAAACAAACCCTTAAGTTGAAAGAGGTGAAGCATAATGCTTGTGATGTGAGACACAACATTCTGTTTAGCTGGAGGCAAATGAATGGCCCCAACACCACCCATTTGGGTTGGGTCATTGACATCGTTAAGGTTTCCGACATCATCTTGGTGGCCCACTTGGCTTCCATTACTTCTGTTAACGCTCATTTCCTCGTCTGTTTTAGCAAGCAACACAAAAACCAAAAATAAAAGCAAGTAGATTCAATTATAACTAACAAGAACACAATTCAACTTCACCAAAAGAATTTCAAAAAATATCACTCCCCAGCAGCGGGCCCATTTTGATTAACATTTCAAACACACCTCATCAAATTCTAGGTGTCAATGATAGTAAATACATATAAAATCGAACTAAATGAGTTGGGGTCGAACCTCACAGGGAGCGGTATGTGTTTCAAATTCAAGTAGGAAGTGAAAACGCGTTCTAATTAGTCATAGGAATAAAAATTATCGAGGAAAGACATTTATCAAGTGTCTTAATCTAGTAAGTTGAACTGGTGAGTTCTAGAGTTTTGTAGTGAGGTTTTGGAGTGTCGTATAAGGGTTAAACTTGTATAAATAACTCCCATACTTAGACTAACATGTTTAGGGGTTAAACTTCCGGGTATGACCCCCCAAGGACCACCCAAGGGGTCCTTGAGGAGGACCCTAAAACAGTCCACAAAAGATGATTTTTGTGACCTACGGTTGCAATTCACACCAAGTATATCAACCTACGCCCCGTAGGTCATGCGCATAGGTAAGACCTGAGTTGGTATGGAAAGTATGAGCCTCAGGTCTAAACCAGGGACAGTAATCCTATCCACGGTCCATGGATGGCGGGGCGTGAGTCATGGCTGTTTTTCCGCTTTTAGTGTTAGTTGAGTGTTTAGGGTTAGGTTAGTTATTAATTAGGGGTTAATGTAGGTCGGTTAATAGATAATTTAACTACCTATATAAGCCTAATATACCCCTAAACTAATTACTTTAACTCAATCATCTAAAGACCCCAAAACTCTCTCCAAAAATCATCTCTCTTGAATTCAAGAAGAAGAGGAAGAAGAGAAGAGAAGAGGGCAGTAGCTTAGGGAGATTTTCACCATTGGTTCAAGATTTTTTTAGGGATTTGACTGAAGTTATGTGAAGCATAATCATCCATGGGTTCTTCCACCCATGGAGCCTCCATATTTTCCCCCACTTGAGAAATCAAAAACCCAATTCTAGTTAGTGTTGTTCTTGCATTGTGGGTAGGGTTTGGGTGTGATTCCAATCTAGTGGATATCACCCAATTATGATTGATTTAGATTTTTTTGGTGGTATTATGATGAATTGATGTGATTTCTATAGTAAACCCTAATCTAAATTAATGAATGTGATCTTTGTGGGTTTATGCCATTAGAGGCAAAGTTGAAGGTTCTAAGGTGATCTTCCTAAATCAATATCTTTTATACTAATTGATCATAGTTAGGATCATCTAATCATGAATTGAACTAGACTTGATTGAATAGGAAGGATCTTGACTTGTAAAGTTAGAATTGAACCTTTATGATCAAGTATGACTAGAATCACCGTCTAATGAACAATGTGATTGAATAGCTTGTAATTTAGACATGGATCATGATTGAATGAAGTTAAGCTTGATAGTAGGGATTGTAGCCATCAAGGTTAGGGATTTGGGGGTAAAGTCAATATTATGTGATTTTCTTGTGTGTTGCTTCTCTCTTACACACTTAGACATGAATATGCTAGGGGATTCAAGTTCTCTCACATAGAAGGATTATAGGTTACTTAATAACCTAAACTGAATCAAATTATGTTAGTCTATAATAGCATGAAGTTGAGGCATATGTTTCCTTCGTTTATAGCTTGGCTTAGTACGATATGACCAAGGTTGATAGCTTGGGATGGAGGATCTATTCTCCTAAGGGATAGCTTGACTTAGCATTGTAGAAAGCATGTCATGGTATCATGAGTTAGTAGTAGTCATGGTAGCCTAGGATTGAGGATTTATACTCTCCTATGGGTAGCTTAAACTAGCATTGTTAGGATGCTTTCATGGTAGCTTGACTTGGTTTGGCCAAGACCATTTCATGATAGCTTTGGGATGGAGGACTTATACACTCCTACGGGTAGCTTAGGATTTTGGATCCATACTCTCCTAAGGGTAGCTTGACTTGAATTGTAAGGTGCATTTCAAGGATAGCTTGAGTTAGGTTAGTAATGGTAGCTTGGGATTGAGGACTCATACTCTCATAAGGATAGCTTAGGGTTAAGAATCATACTCCCCTATGGATAGCTTGCATTTGTATTCTAGTACACTTGTAAGGGTAGCATGACTTAGTTGGTTTAGGACAATTTCATGGTAGCTAGGATAGGACACTTGTACCTTTCCTAGAGTAGCTTGGACTTGCATGTTAGTGTGTCTTCCAAGTAAGTTAGCTTAGCTTAACCTAGTTATGTTAGTAAGATGATAGCATGGTCTAGCCTATTAGAGGGATATTCCTTGGATAGCTTGGACTAGTATGATAGTATGTCTCCATGGTAGCTTGACTTAGCATAGTAAGGTCATGTTAATTAGATTATTTGCTTGGTCTAGCCTAGTTGGGTGATATTCCTTGGTAGCCTTGAATTGATGTTTTGTTCTCATTCATGTGTGATGAATTGCCTAGTACTAAGTAGAGAAGTACTTTTTTATGAATAAAGGCAAATAGAATAGAGGGATTAGTCCCCAACTAGTGAACATTCATGACATTATAAAGGAATAGTTAGTGTGGGTAGTAGTATGGGATTCTATCCATACATGGAACAAGTATGACTTGAGGCTAGTTGTGAAGGGTTCCCTCATGTAGTATGACTTAGCTTTGGTCGTTGCCATAGTTGCCTTCCAAGATATGATTGACAAAGGTGGTAGTTCCCTTGTCTATATGAAGATAGCTTCTAGTAGGACCAAAAGGAGGGTGAATATGGCTAAGCTGACTTCAAGGCTATGCTTAGTGTGAAGGGTAGTATGGTATGCATTTCATACATTAAACAAGTGTGCTTTGAGGTTACTTAGAAGTATGGTGCCCTTATGGTAGAAAGACTTGTGACTTAACCGCGCACTTACACTATGAGGGTAAAGATGACCAAGAGTTTATTATGCTTATGTGATTATGAATTGTCTCCTATGCTCATTAACTATGTCTTTTCTTTATGTTTTAGACTTTGTGTGGGCTGCGTCACAAAGACTTTTATTCATGAGTATAAATAACTGGTTTGAGACAAAGATGTAGTAAAGACTTCCACTTGCTTATGAAAATGTTTTCGATTGTATAAAAAGAAAGTTTTAAATTTTCTCTTACTTTTGATCTTATGTTATGATGAAGCTAAGTGCTTGTATGAGACCCCTTCGGGGTCAAGTACGCCATGCTACGTCTAGGGGGTACCCCTGGGTCGTGACAAACATCTTCCTTCAGAGTGTCAATATCACCTCCATATAAGATTGTAGAATCACACTACCCTCAACCTTTTGTCGAGCTTCTAACCTAGTGGTAACTTATCAAACCTCACGTCATGATACTCAATCAAAATCTCACACTAAGTCAATCTAACTATTACAGGAGCTAAAAATCTCTCAATAGCCTTATCAAGCATCTTAGGCAAATCAGCCTCAACCTTCGCAACTCTAAAATTTACAAATCGAGCAAGATTGCAAGTTTGATAAATCATGGCATGGGTCAAAGGGGACGGGAGATAGGTGTGGGGATAGGTGCAGCAGCAACAGTGGAAGTGGAAGTAAAACGCACAGATGAAGGCTAGGGTATACCTAACTACTCTACAGAAGGAGTGGATGGAGTGGCCTTAGAAGCAAGTGTGGCAGGATCAAGCATGTATGTAGTATCTTCTGGTGGTGGCTTTCTCAAAGCCCCATAATTAGCACAGTACTTTATATGTCATTGGAGGAGGCTGGGGTGATCAACACATCAGTTTTCCCTCGAAAGGGAAATCTAGTGTTTTGAGGCAGTTATGTGGTAAAGACCAGAAAAGGATGTGACGTTTGTTGTTGCCTGGCCCTCAACAACATCTCTTCCACAATAATTAAACCCATATTAATTTGATCCCTGTAAATTATTGTACCAACTAACGCCGCCTTGGGATGAAGAAGAATTGATTCATAATGTGAAGGGATGATATTACTACTATTGAATTTGAAACAATATTGGGCCCTATTATTCAAATCCTTCTTCTTTATTCTCATACTGTCATCCATCCAAGGTGGAGAAATGTCGGGTATAAGTGGTACAAGCAAACCTGTTAGTGAATCAAGGTCATGGTGCATACATATTGTGAACATGACAGCCTAATTTGATGGACTACCTAGGGTCGTGATGATTGCACGTGTGTGGCATTGTAACTTATTACCACACACCTCAACTTCATCCAAGGGATTTCATATAGTACCCTTTCTCTTTATTCATAAGCCTTGTAGGTAGTGTAAAATTATCAGATCCACAATGGGATATAGGGATTATGAGGCTTTGTGAACCCCTTAAATATGTCGAACAAAATTGTGTCCTAGATCACAGGGTAGTCACTCATACACCATCTATGGAGAGCCATCTCTCCTCAAGAATTGGACACTCTCCATCACCTTTGAGCCTATTAAGAGATCTTGGAGAAATTATCGAAAGAACTCTAGAAATGGGTGCCTGAGTAGAAGAGGATTGCACCATTTTTGACCTGATGTCCTTCTTTTTCTTTCAACCACTATTTTAGGTTGCTCTCTTCCATGTGTAGAGAAGAGTGGAGTGGTTGTTTGTGGGTGAGGAGCCTTAGATGGCCCGTTGATAGTTAAGACCATTTTCCTTTTCAAAGAAGGAGGAGGATGAGTAGAGGAGTCCCCTAATTCCGTATCCAATGTTACAACCTATTTACCCTTATTTCTATTTATAAACTACAAAGCACATTTATTTAAACATCGAATCGATGAAGGATAGTTGAAATCAAAATCAAATGAAAGCATATTAAAAAAATGTTTTGATGCTCGCTTAATGGGAAGACGGTCTGCCTAATAGGTTAGGCCAGCTCAGGTGAGCTTGCCAAAATAGACAATGTACAATTTCAAAGAACTCAAGCATAATAGACGGAGTCAACTTAAAGTCGATGATTCGCTAAATCGATTTCGGCATGCTAAGAAAAGAATTCCATAAGCTATAGTGCAAAATTAAAAATTATGGGGATAAAGGGTGATGTCCACTCCAAATGGGTGATACACCGAATGGGTTTCACCGGACTAAGAAAAGCCCATCAAATGGAACAATGGCAAGGTCACATATTCAAGAAAGGAAGGCAATCTGGGTCTTGTTCAGCGATTCTCTTAATTGCCTTGGCGAGCTAAGACAAGTTTGCCAAATAGGCAATGTGCTGCCCAATGCCTATTTTTCGACTTTAATCACAATTCGCAACAATACCCCATTCCCAATCAACTTTACACTCTACCCATGGGTACTCAATATTTCCCCTAAATATCGCAAAGTATTGCTCAAATTGATGATTTCCCTTAAGGAAGTAGTCACTCTATCTATCATTCTGCAAAATCATGCAATCAGATCAATAGTGGGAAAATCTAACTTCACCAATACACAATTCAACCATCACCTAGCAAATATCAAGACTCAATTTCAATAATTAACTAACATAATTTATTTTTGCAATTTTAAGCAACGCTTTAATAGCTAACTTATGGGCACATCTCAATACTGACAGTATTGCACTACCCAATAAAATCAACTAACTTCATGAATTAAATGGCCTATAGACCATATAGAAAAGCACAATTTTAACATCAAATATTAAAATACAAATCAAACACCAACCTCAAAGAGAAGCAAACAGAAGAAAACGAGGGAGATTAGGGTTTGGGTTGACAAAGTATGCCAGATAACGCACTACTAATACTCACAAAACATACGAAAGAGACACTCAGGCACTACAGTAGGACTTTGTATACTTAGGAAAGAAAAGAATCTCAAACATAGCAAAGGCTTTTCTTTTTGAAAATTAAAAGACCCTTTGCCTTTTTATACCAAGCATGTTAGATGGTCACGACAAACATCACTAAGTGAATTCGGTGAATCACTAAATGGAGCTGAAGTTCGTTGAAGAGCCTAAACGTGTACCAAACCTAAAGGCTGATTCGACGAACTCGGTGGAATCCACATAATGTACTTTGTCAATCGCCATTTCAATCTGTGATCGCCTAAATTGAAAACACTTTTTCACATTTTCTAGCTTAGAAGGGGGACAAGAATTAAGTATTGACAATGCCTTTGGTGGATCACCATTATTGTTTTGGCATTGCCTACTGTGTCCTTCACAACACTTTGACTTCCTTTTAACCTGCACTCACAATACACATTATTGAAAGGAATAAAGAAAAGGTAAAAGCTTGGGTTTCCTCCCAAGATGTGCCTTATTTAACGTCGTGACACAACATAGTTCTTCTCATCATTTGTTTTTTGGATTTAGGACGGTTTAACTAGGCAATGTTCCCTTTTTACTTGGATTGTGATTGGTAGAGATCTGGCACATTTGACTCTCCAATTGTTTGATAGAAACCAAATGAGAGGTCACTATTTGATATAATTTCACGACCAAGAGGTACCCCCTAGATGTAACAAGGCATACAAGACCCCGAGAGGCCTCATACAAGCCCCTTACCATATCACAACATAAGATAACAGAAATGAGAGAAAATTTAAAATAATTTTCATAACATCAAAGTTTAATAAAACAAAGCGGAAGTCTATTACACTTATCTCAAACCATCTAATACAAGAATATCTTTAGGACACAGCCCATACAATAGTTCTCAACATAAAAAGAAAGACATAAGGACATGGTGGTCAAGCCCTAAAATGCTATAAGGACTCACCACAATTTCTCTTCTTGCTCTACTATGAACCTAGCTACGAGGCCGGAAGTCAATATCGCCGGACCCTATATTTTATAAGAGTGTAGGCAAAAGTATTTGTTAGTACAAACATGTACTAAATATGATGGCTAGCATAAATCATAAACATAAGCATAATGTAGGCATTAGTCAACATAAAACATATACCATAATCATAAGAGATAATCAACATAAGGCATAGGCTATAGACATAAGAGACAATAACATAGTCATAGGCATAATCAATGCATTTAACTCAACATAATATGAAAGAAACACTTCATAAGGAACCTCAAAGCATACTTGTACAATGCATGGATAAGACCACATAAATCCCACGCATGCTAAGAAAACCTCTTTAGGCCCTCATTCCAACACATCATCAATCATTCTCATCTTTGACTTATCTTTTATAGACATGGGGATTCACCTCCAGTCATACATTCTCAAGAAAGGCTATTCTAGCAATAATCCAAATATTATATTCATCATGAGATAATTCGCATCGCTCTTTCTTTACTCTCAAGACATGTGGACTCATCTCTCTATGTCTATTATAAAGTCTAATGGGTACTCACCTCTTGCCTTACATGTATATTCATATGTATTCTCCTCCATGACCACTTTAGGGAATCATAGGTATTTTCCTCCATTTCCCACCATTATATGATATAGGTATTTGCCTCCACATTATTTTACAAGGATCTAGGTATTCGCCTCCATGTCCAACTTGATAGGATATTGGTATCGGCCTCCACATCATTTAATAAGGATGATAGGTATTCTCCTCCATGATCAACAATAAAGGCTAATGGGTAATCACCTCTTGCCTTGCTTTAGGAGTTATAGATTAAGGGTATTCGCCTCACACTCCTTATCACATGACATGGGTAATCACCTCATGTTCATCATCTCTTGTTTACTAACTTAGGAATAGGGGAACTCATCTCACATACTTCTCATATGAAGGTCTTGGGGAATCACCTCAAGCCTCATGTCTTTTTATAGACCTTTTACTTAGATTGGTTCTAGGTGAGCAAACCTTTCAACCTAGAATCATTCAATGTGAGAAAACCTTTCACATCAAATTTCTTATGTGTTCATGAGAATATCCTTTCAATCAACACAACAACAATATCATAATCATTAACATTTCATTCTCAAAGTTTACTCAAAGCATCTACATAGATATAATTAAAACATGCATAATCTCAGACATTCATAACATGGATCATGTGGGTAAATCATTCCACAACAATCATATCTACAATTCAACATTTATGTAAGCTTTACTCTCAAAGCCCTAGTCATCATAGTTTTGATTTAACGTTTCAAGAAGACCTCATCCATTTCTAGGTGTCAACGATCGTAAATTAGTATAAAACCCAACTAAATGAGTTGGGGTCGAATCCCACAGGGAGCAGTACGTGTCATAAACTCAATTAGGAAATATGAATGGGATCTAATTATCCATAGGAATTAAAGACATAATCAAGTAAAAGGGGTGACACGAATATAAAATAGGGGTTTTTGGTTTAAAATATCAACTGAAAACAGTCACAAAAATTAAGAAATAACAATATGAAGACAGATTCTTGGGATCTGATCGATTATAGGAAAATATAGGCATATGGGTAATTGCAACTATTAGTAAATAGCTAAATATTAGTGAGTAGGCTAGACTATAAGGGAGTTAGTTTTCTCTCGAACACTACATAGAATTAGGTGATTTCTTTCAAACATCAACAAGCAAGCAAATTAAGAACAGCCCACACCTTAATCCATTCACTCTCTCGAGCTAAAAGTGTGGGATTTGGTTTAGGATTTACTCTCTCGAGCTAAACCCAAGTCAACCCAATATCAACAAATCATCAATCAATAACATTAGTTCTAAAACCTCACTCTCTAGCAAGCCAAGAACACAAATATAAAACTGCATTTGCAACTACAATTCTTAAATTAAACCATAATTATTGATTAAACTCACTTTTAAATAGAATTTAAACTAACAATTAGCAATACCCTTAAACTGTTTCAGCCCGTAATCACATGATCAAACCCCAAGAATTTAGGGTTTTAGCTAGACATTATAAAAAGGTAAAATAGTTACCAAATTGATTATCCATTAACTGTGGAAGGGTAATTTAATCTTTACAATGCTCTAATTTGATGGATCTTAAAGACCCACTTCCAATTTCTCAAAAATGAATTTCTTCAATCCTTCAAAGCTAAGGATAAACTCTCAAAAAACTGTAAAAAAATATCCAAAGACTGCAAAAGATCATCAAAAGATGCTAAACTAAATGTTCAAAAACATATTTATAGTCGCAAAAAATTGGTATGAATAGGCATTCGGTGAAATAAGTCGGGCTCGCCAATCCACTCGGTGAGCCGCCCTTTGATCTCTTCCATCACCTTTTTGCCTTGTCATTTAGCATCCTTAGGTTCTATAACTTTGGGCGATCTATCACTGCATCACGGAACTACTCGGCGATGAGCCAACTACTCCTTCTTGTCGCTGAGTTGGTTTCTTCCCTTAGAGCTGGCACACTGGAACTTTAGGCGGTGGAACTAGCCATTCGGCGATTCACCAAATGCTCTTGGTGATCACCAGGCTTGCCTTTCTTCAATTCTTCAATTTGTTTTGTTTATTTTTTGCATGTTAGTGTCCTTGCTTTGTTCCTCAATCCATGTACCTGAAAATCAAGGATTTTTCATCAGCTTATGGCACAAAGTAAGCATTTGAGGACACTAAACCTATATAAACAAATCCCCAAATGAGTCCAAATCTCAGACTCATCAACACCCCCAGCTTAAACTTTTACTTGTCCTCAAGTTCAGCAGTTCAAAAAGGATGTATCAAACAGTGCTACAAAATACTCAACATGAATGCATGCAACAAGACTCAACTACTCATATAATGATCAATTGTGCACTCAAAGATTAAAGTTGTGACTCACCATTACCAAAGATGCTCAAGTTCACAATACTTGCTTCAAATTCAAGTTCAATCTCAACAAAGGTAGTCAATTGCCCTCACAACAAAGATGATTCCTTAACCACAAAGAGTTTTTCAACAATTTAAAGCTCCGGAATCACATACGACTCTCACACTCACAAAGATGAACACATGCATGATTTGACCCATAGGTTTACCCTTATTTTCCAATCAACATTCGTTTCAGCTCACTCAAGATCAAAAAAGTCTTTTCAAGGCTTGTAACAAGGCTGAGTGTAAAGTATGGTCATTTAGGCTCAGTGGCTGCTACTGTCATGAAATGTGGTCTGAACATTACTTTCGTCCATTTCATCAACATTTTAATCATGCTCATAATTCACCCCATTATTCAACTTCCAATGGACTACCGGATACCCCATTTCTTTTGCAACTTTCACATTTTTATTTCACAACTTATCCATTATTTTTCTTTTGCTTTCTTCTTTTCTTTCTTTTTTTTTTTTTTACATGAGCGGTTCCATCTTTTTCAAGACCATGGCTTAATGGGGAATTTTATTTTATACTTCTTGATTTACATTCTCTTTTCACCATACCCCTAACTTAGGCCTTTGGCCTAAGTTGGCTATTCAAACAAACTACACTTCATGAGAGTTATGGGTGAATGGATAAAGAGGGGTCACATTTGTTCAAGTTTCTTCCAAGAGAAGAATAAGCTCAAAGGGGTTCAAGCAAGGTTCACACATCTCACAAGGTTGGCCACAAAAAATAGCTATATTATCAAATTGTTTCACTCATCAAATTGTTTCCTAAGATCACTTCAAGATCTTGCATCACTTAGTTAACCGAACCCACGGGGAAAATTTTAGGTGTTACTACACAGTGTTCAAGGTAAGCTTACCACACAAGACATTGGCACCAATATCAAACTACACTCATTTGAGCTAGTGTGCAATGTTCATCACAAGAGACTCCATTCGATAACCGACTGGTTACAATGACAGAAAAAAATTCCACATATTATCTATGCAACTTCATTTGGCCTCATCGTAGCCGCGCATTCATTTTGTTCAATTAGGAGTACTATTCTAGTCATCAGTATTGATCATAACCAATACTCGAATTTGTATAAGAAAAGCCACAATCACACACAAAAGAGGTGGCACAACAATTTTTTCAAAATGGGTCAAAAAATATTTTCATTTGAAAACATGGAGCCACAAGCTCAAATATCCACAAGATAGAATCAATACACAGTGTAAAACATAAAACCCAATATATATACACAAAATGTAATCACAAGAGGTAGGTATGAAAATACCTCACCCCACCCATAAAAAAGGTAGTTGTCCTCAAATGCAACTAAAATAACCAAAAGTCAATAAAAACAACGGAGAGAGAGGTAAAGAATAATCATGTCTACTAAGTCGCTCCGTCTGTCAGGCATCAATTCCCGATGTCAAACTCTGGTCTTGGGCATCAGTGCCAGGGGTAACAACAACATTGGCTCCACTAGAGTCTGTCATGGAAGTCTCTCTCGACGAACTGAGCACGGCTGAATGCACCATAGCCTCCTCAACCACCGGCAGGTCCTCATATGTTGTCTCCTCCTGGATATCGAGCAGCTCATCGTTAGTCTCAACCTCAGACTCTGCAGCCACATCATCAACTCAAACCTCATCTCCGCTGGCCGGAGGCATATCTATTTCTAGATCAGCCGGGACCTCCACGGTCCTAAAAATAATTGTGCAATTGTGCCCTTTAAGGCCTTCACCTCATGAGTCGGTCCCTGATCTCTCTCACACACCTCTATCATTGCCATGAGGGCATCAATAAACTCTCTAAGAGGTATCTCAGCAGCAGTGAGAGCTCTCTCAATCATCGCAGGGACTGTAGCCTCTAGCCTGGAGGCACGCATATCAACAAATGGACTAGATTCGCTATTTGTAGCATTGCATCCTGGTTGAGTGGAGGTCAAGATGCAGCAGAGCTAGCAACAGACCAAGGAGAAGAGGAGTATTAGAAGAACTCGGAGTCATAGAACGGGCAGTACTAGAAATACCTGAAGTCCAGTTGCCGGAGTAGGCAATACTACCTCTGCAGGTTATATATCAATATCAATGGCCGGGGATGTGTCCACTAGGACTGCCTTCTTCTTCTCATCCTCATCCTTCAAATACTCAGCCTCAATATGCCGAATGTCGGTAGAGGAGGTGGAATTGCTTCCACGTCCTTCTTCTCATCGTGTGGCACCCGGGATCGTCTGCATAATTCGGTGATCAACACCAACAATAGGAGTAATGTCTGATGCTGCCTGGCCCTCATGGCCATCTCTTAACCAATGATCATACCCAAATTGAGGCTCTTCTCAGCAATGATAGAGCCAAGACAAGCCGCCTTAATGTGGCGGACGATGGATTCATTCTAGGACGGCATGATTGTGCTGCTAATAAACCCAAACTAGTACCTCACCGCCACATTTAGATCCCTCTTCTCTATGGGCACTCCTACCTCAATCCACCTAGGAGTATCATCTTAAAGGAAAGGAGCCAGCCAGGTTTTCAAGTCTTCCAATGAAGTTTTCTTGATCATGCTTTGGTAGTCATCTGCATTATTCTTTGTACACTCCAAAACTGCATTGATATCATAACTATCACAGTTCACTTTCTTGCCCCTGACAACCACATAATCTACTGGCTTTAATGTAGCAGCCTTCCACTTCCCCTGTGGAAACAAAGCTCCATAGGCAATGTAAATAGAAATGAGCAGAAATTTAAAACATTTTTCATAACATCAAAGTTTCATAAAACGAAGCGGAAGTCTATTACACTTGTCTTAAACCATCTAATACTTGAAAGTCTTAGTGACACAACCCATAAAATAGTCAAGAACATAAAATGAAAGACATAAGTAAATGGTGATCACATCCTCGAATGCTATGAGGACTCACCAAATCTTCAAATCTCAATTTACTATGTTTCTAGCCGCGGAAATGAAAGTCAATATCGTCGGACCCTACATTTCATAAGAATGTAGGCAAGAGTATGCGTTAGTAGAAACATATATTAAATATGGTGGTTGGCATAAATCATCAACATAAGCATGGCATAAGTATTACTCAACATAAAACATAGGGTATAAGCATAAGAGATAAGAACATAAGTGATCAGCATATTCAATGCACACAAATCATCATACTATAAGAGGAATACTTCTCAAGTAACCTCAACTTGTTCTTACTCAATACATAGGTAATCCAACTCTTGTCATACATATCAAGGAAGGAAACTCAAGTAACAATTCAAGCTAATCTATCTTCATACAAGTAAATCTCATATTAAGACATGCTTAAAATACCTCCTTGAAGTAAACTTGTTTCATCATAACTAGGCTACTTTGATTAGGGATTTGTCCCTCATTAGTTATTCTTACTATTCCTGGAAGAGTGCTTCCTTACTAGTCCAAGACAACTCTTGACTCATGAATGGTTACGATTTACAAATTCAAGGCTACCAAGGAAAAGCACCTTATTATGTTAGACCAAGCTATCATAGAAAGCACCTTACTATGCAAGTCCAAGCTACTCAAGGAAGGGTACTATTGCTGAATCCAAGCTATCATAATATGGTGTGGCCTCACCAAGTCAAGCTACCATGAAAAGCACTCTATTGTGCTTAGTTCAAGCTAACCATTGGAAGGGTACTATTGCTCAATCCAAGGCTATCCATGCGACCTACTAACTCAAGCTACCAAACATGGTCTTGTCTTACCATGTTAAGTTATTCATGAAAGGATCTCAAATTACCACTTCATCTTTCTAGACATAGGTTAGGCGTGGGTACATGTAAAATCATCCTAAAAACATGTAATGCTATCAATTCAAGCATAAACAATCATAAGCCACTCAATTGGATCAAAACCCATAATGTTAGAAGAAACCCTAACTAAAAATGGGGAATTCTTCTTTTAAATTAGGGAAATCATAGGGGCTCCATGGATGAACAAAATTCATCGATGAAAAGCCATCATACCTTGATTACAAAGCCCACAATTTCTTGAGGAATGGAGACTTTACCTTGGTCCTAGCTTGAACTCTTTCTTCTTCTTCAAGTTCTAAAGAGAGAAATATTTGAGAGAAGAACTTTGGGATTCTTTTGTGGTTTTGGAAATAATGAATTGAATGGTGATTTTAAAGGGTTAAACTCAGTTATATAGGTGTACTAGCCTTAGGCAAAATGACACCATTTTAATTTAACTAATACCGGAAAGTCCCAAAATACCGGTTGTTATATGTCCCAAACTCAGTTATATGTTAACTTCTTAACTTGCTAGTCTAAGATCTTCAACCGGTACTTCATATGCGTTAGTAGAAACATATATTAAATATGGTGGTTGGCATAAATCATCAACATATGCTTGTCATAGCATTAGTCAACATAAAACATAGGCTTTAAGCATAAGAAGTAATAACAAAAGTCATAAGCATATTCAATGTACATAAATCATCATACTATAAGAGGAACACTTCTCAAGTAACCTAAACTTGTTCTTACTCAATACATAGGTCATCCATCTCTAGTCATACATATCAAAGAAGGCAACTCAAGAAAAATTCCAAGTTAATCTATCATCATACAAGTAAATCTCATATTAAAACATTCTTACAATACTTCCTTGAAGTAATCTTGTTTCATCATAACAAGGCTACTTATATTAGGGATTTGTCCCTCATTAGCTATTTTTACTATTCATGGAAGTGTACTTATTTACTAGTCAAAGACAACTCATTACTCATGAATGGTTACAATTTACCAATTCAAGTCTACCAAGGAAAAACACCTCATTATGCTAGACCAAGCTATCATGGAAAGCACCTTACTATGCAAGTCCAAGCTACTCAAGGAAGAGTAATATTGCTCAATCCAATCTATCATGACATGGTGTGGCCTCACTAAGTCAAGCTACCTTGCAAAGCACTCCATTGTGCTTAGTTCAAGATAACCCTATCAATGAGACCTACTAACTTAAGCTACAAAGCATGGTCTTGTCTTACCCAGTCAAGTTATTCATGAAGGGAACTCATATTACCACTTCAATCCATCCTAGTTCATGTATGTTTTTATTCATTTTAGGTGAACAAGCCTTTCAAACTAGAATCATTCTATGTGAGAAAACTTTTCACATTCATGCATTCATACCATCATAATATATATCATATGGGTAAATCCTTCCACAACAATCCTATCTACAATTTAACATTCATCGTATAAGCTTTACTCTCAAAGCCCTAAGCCCTACTAATTATCATTCATCATACATGCCTTAGTCTCAAGACAATTCTAATCTCAAAGCTTACAAATCATCATTCATCATATGTATTTGATCTCAATCAATTCTTGCTTGTATGATTTACTCTTAAGCAATTCACATCTATATGCTTCAATCTTGAGCAATCTATAATGTATCTCATCAATCCTAGAAGAATACATCTAAATCCTCAATTTCCCCTCTCATGGCATAAAACCCACTTACATCAATTTCATCTTTCTACACATGGTTTAGGTGTGGGTGCATGTAAAATCATCCTAAAATATGTAATTATATGTATTCAATCATTAACAATTATAATCCACTCAATTGGATCAAAACCCATAACAATACAAGAAACCCTAACTAGAATTGGGGAATTCTTCTTCTAAATTTGGAAAATCATGGGGGCACCATATATGAAAGGATTCTATGGATGAAAATTCATCATACGTTTATTACAAAGCCCATAATTTCTTGAGGAATGGAGATTTGACCTTGGTCCTAGCTTGAACTATTTCTTTTTCTTCATGTTCTAGAGAGAGAAATATTTGAGAAAAGAACTTTGGGATTTTTTTAGGGTTTTGGAAATAATGACTTGAATGGTGAGTTTAAAGGGTTAAAATCACTTATATAGGTGTACTAGGCTTAGAAAAAGCGATCCCACTTTAACTCAAACAAGAAAGTCCCAAAATACCACCACTTGGCAGCCCACTATCCTGCATTCATGAGAGGCAGCATGAGCCGTGGTCCTACTCGTGGTCTTGGTCCAGTGGCTATGCCACCTTTCTTTGGCCCCTAAGATTTTAAGGCATCAGCATGAGCCTTCCCACGAGTCGTGGTCCTCACCACTGGCCATGAAGTGGCTCGTGAAGATGAGCCCAACTTGGGCATCCATTGGGGAGCTACAAACTAGCCACTATGAGTCACATCACGGGTAGTGGTCCTCACCACTAGTCATGGTGGTGGTCATGAAGGTGGGGGCAGACCTTAGGGAGAGTTTGGCAGCGTTGGCCTCTTTTCCTTGGCCCTTGACCTTTTCCTTAGCTGTAACCCTCACAGTAAACCCTAGTTTAGCCTACTAGTTTACAGGGTGCTACAATTCAGATGGCCCTGTATGAGGCACTATATGGGTGTAGATCCAGGTCCCCAATTGGTTGGTTTGAAATAGGTGAAGCAGCCTTTATAGGGCCAGATTCGATTCATGAAGCTATGGAAAAATTTCAGCTCATCGGATAGACTAAATATAGCTCAGAGTCGTCAGAAGTCCTATGAAGATGTGAGAAGAAGGGACTTACAGTTTGAAATCGATGATTGGGTCTTCCTGAAGGTGTCACCTATGAAAGGGGTGATGAGATTTTGCAAGAAAGGGAAGCTCAGTTCTAAATATGTAGGTCCGTACAGAATCCTAAAAAGGGTTGGTAATGTGGATTATGAGTTAGAGTTGCCAGCAGAGCTATCAGCGGTTCATCCAGTCTTTCACAGTTCCTTGTTGAAGAAGTTTGTGTATGATCCAACATTAATAGTACTTTAAGAGAGTGTGTCTGTGAAGGATAGTCTAACTTATGAAGAGATGCCTATTGAAATTCTTGATCATCAGGTTCGTAGGGTAAGGAATATGGAAGTCGTTTCAGTGAAGGTTTTGTGGAAGAGTCAGTCCGTAGAGGGAGCTACTTGGGAAGTAGAAGCAACCACTATGGCCAAGTATCCTCACCTCTTTCCTTCTGATTCAGTTTAAGCTTGAGGTAATAGTTCCTCTCTTGTCCTCAGTTTACTTTTGTGTAATTCAGTCTCAGCATCTTGTTCCCTCAGTTATTCTTGCATTTCATCATATTTGCATGTTCTTGGAACTTAGTTGAGTTAGATATCATTTTCTAGTACTTAGTGGTAGAGATTACAACTCCTTCCCTCCATACTCAGCTTGTTTAGACTTCATACTCACCATTAAAATACATCTAACCTATCAGCAAGCAAGACCCAACAACAATATCAACACATATTTGCTAAATCACACTCCAAGAATAGGGGTTTTTAGCCACACATCATGAAATAACAAAATACACCTAAAATGATTCTGAAATCAAATGGGTATAAGAAATTAAACCTTGATTTAAGCAAAGGAAGAAGAATGGAGAAGACCCACTTCCAACTTAGGGAAGATAAAATCCTTCTCTCTTCAAGTTTCCCACAAAACCCTCTCCAAACTTGAGAGAAAATATCTAAAAAGTACTATTCTACTATGAAAATTATATTAATGGTTCGGAACTTATAAAAATTAATAAGAAGTTTAGTATTGATAGCCATCAGAAATTAGTGCTGGCGGATAGTTCGGCAAGGTTAGTCGAGTTCACGGAATGACTCGATGACTCGCCCTTCTTTTGTCTCATCACCATTTAGTGCTTGCCTTCTGCATCTTCACACTCTGGACCATTGAGCGGTATAGTACTGCTTCGCAAAACTATTCGACGAAACACTGACTGCTCATTTCATCGCCTTTTTCATCATCTTCCTTCAGGGCTTCGCATACTGGAACAAAGGGCGTAGTCTATCCTTTCGGACAATCGCCAAAGGTGCTTGGCGATGCTCAGGCTTCAGCTTCTTCAATCTTTTCAGCCTTTTTGTTCCTTTTTGCGCCTAAGTGTCCATGCTTCCACTAAAACTTTAAATACCTGAAACTTAAGAGTTTTCATTAGATATTGAGATAAAATAAGCATTCGAGGACAATATTTCTATCAAAATAAAGCCCTAAATGAGTCCAATTTGTGGACTCATCAATGCCTAAGAGGGCTATGAGTTGCCTACAGGGCTATATTGACGCCTAAGAAGGCTATGTGCTTCCTACAGGGTCATGTTGTTGCCTAAGAGGGCTATGAGTTGTCTATAAGCTATGTTGATGCCTAAGAGAGCTATGTGCTGCCTACGGGGATATATTAATGCCTAAGAGGGATATGTGACTGCCTACGAACCTAGGGACTTCCGATAGGGGTATATTGGATGATTGGCACCTTCCGGGTTTATGGGGGCCTGAGTAGGCGGTCTTGTGTGCTGTTTGTACCTTCCAAGCTTATGCGGGCTTTGTTAGGTTGTTGTTTTATTACTTTTGATATGTTTAGATTTACGAGCAGGTCAGTACACTTATCATTTCCTTGATTTATTTATCAGATTATTCCACTATATCATAATACCTCCTCATAGTTTATTACCTTTCATACTGTGCACATTATTTTGTACTGATGCCCCATTGCCTTGGGGGCGCTGCATTTATGCATGCAGGTCCTGACAAATGACCAAGTATACCTCCTCAGTAGTAGGATTCACTTTTATCCAGTTGGCTATCCCCTTTCCTCCGAAGCTGCCAGAGTTGGGAGGTTTGTTACCTTTTGTTGTATATATCTTTATGGGTAGGCTGGGGCCCTGTCCCGCTAATCTTTACTACTCTTAGAGGCTTGTAGACAAGTGTGTGGGGTGTATATCTACGTTATGTCCATACTGGCCTATGTTGTTGGTTTGCTGAAGCTTGTGAGTTGTTTGATGTATTGTATTGATAGATTTTGGTATAGCTATCATGGTGGCCTCGACAGCCCAATCAGGACTTATGTGCTAGTTGGATATTTATTTATATGAACTCCTGGGAATAGCTGTTTCTTTTATAGATCAG
The DNA here is from genome assembly GCA_036250505.1 of Solanum acaule. NCBI lineage: Eukaryota > Viridiplantae > Streptophyta > Magnoliopsida > Solanales > Solanaceae > Solanum > Solanum acaule. The sequence continues at coordinate 37,465 of JAJOOR010010856.1, forward strand.
TTGACAGGGGCCTTGTCGGCCGAGGGCTTAGTTTTAGGCCGAGATATACTTGTTTGTTTTCTTGATTGCGTGTGGCTGCCAAGCGCTAGTAGCAAATAGTTCAACAGGGTCAGCTTGGGCCTGAGTTTTGGCATTAGGATCCAGTTGCGCCCCTTGAGTTTGGGGCATGATAAACTTGGTATCAGAGCAACGTCCTATCCTAGGGAGACTACAAGCCATGTCTAGTAGAGTCTTGTTTATAAATGTGTTGTACAGCACATCTGATAAACAAGAAGCTACTGGGCATGTTAGAATGACTATCCTTTTTTTGCTCACCTCGTGCTATAGAGCGGTGTCTTAAGGGTTGAGGTTTCTAGCTTATAATTGATACTTGTATGTAGATAGAGATGACTGACACTAGACAGACCACAACTAGCTAGGGGCTAGATACAACTGCAAGCGAGGGTATCGGCAAGGTACCACAGATGGAGGTAGCCCATTGTGAGACCCAGGGGGAGACATCTTCTCAGCCCCCTAAGCTTCTCCACCGCTTCTAGAGCCTCCGAGGGCTACAGGACTTCCGGCTCCACCAGTAGTACCACCTCTAGTTCCTCTTATTCCATCTGATTAGGATTCCAATAGTGCAGTATGTATGTTAGCACAGTTAGTAGCTGCACAGTGCCAACCAATTGCGCCAGATGTTGCCGGACCTTCTGAAGGGCCTGGAAGTTCGAGAGTTCGTAAATTTCTTACCTTGAATCCTCCACAGTTTACAGGGACAGATCATAGAGAAGACCCTCAGCACTTTATTGATCAGCTTCATAGGATCTTTAGAGTCATGCATGCCTCAGCGACTGCGTCAGTTGAGTTAGTAGCATTTCGACTGCACGATGTTACAGTATTGTGGTACGAGAGTTGGGAGAGATCTAGGGGAAAAGATGCATCCCTACCCACTTGGGATAGCTTTACAGAAGCTTTCATAGATCAACATTTGCCTTGAGAGATTAGGGATAGCCGGGTGGACCAGTTTTTGAACCTCCAACAGGACAGCATGAGTGTCCAAGAGTACAGGCTGAGCTTTGATTCATTAGCTAGATATGCATCCACATTTGTTGATACGATGCATGATAGGGTGCGTAGATTTGTGGGAGGGCTCGACTCAGACTATATCGATGCTTGTTCTACCGCTGCACTAAATGATAATATGGATATCTCACGAATTCAGGCATTTGCACAAGGCATAGAGGATCACCGACATTTACAGTATATGAGTGACAGGGTCGAGAGAGAGAGACAAAAGAGGGCTAGGCCCGCTGGTTCGCAGGGAGATTTTCAGGTTGGTCCCAGACCCCGATATTCTATTAGGCCACCTAGACCTCCACCACAACAGTTCCAGGGTAGTAGATTTGATCGTCAGGAACAATTAGGCCCAGGTGAGGGTTCACGAGCATCAGGCTCATAGCAGTAGAGGGGTTCAGGCCAGGCTAGGACAGCCCCGCCGCATTACTCTACTTGCGGTAGGATGCATTTCGGGAGGTGCAGACAGGGATCCACAGGTTGTTATTCTTGGGCGTGGACCCCAGACTTCAGCACATAAAGGTAGAGGCGGAGGCAGGGAGGGAGCATCTAGTTCTGGTAGTGGACAGAACCGTACAATTCATTAACCGGTCGACAGGACTCAGATTCATCACCAGATGTTGTGACAGGTACATTAATTTTTTGCTCCCATTGTTTTTATGCTTTGATAGATCATGGATCTACTCTGTCTTATGTTACTCCATTTATTGCGGGGAAGTTATGTATAGTAGCAGAGTCATTAGATCGACCCTTTATTGTATCTACACCAGTTGGTGAGTCTATTGTTGCCAGGAGAGTTTATCGAGGTTGCACGGTAGAAATTATCGACTGTTAGACCTCTGTATATCTCGTAGAGTTAGAGATGGTCGCTTTTGATGTCATTATGGGTATGGACTGGTTAGCATCTTGTTATGCTAATGTTGAGTGCCGGACAAAGATTGTTAGATTCCACTTTCCAGGAGAGGCAGTTTGGGAATGGAAAGGCGATACAGCAACGCCGAAAGGTAGGTTTATTTCCTATCTTAAGGCGAGGATGATGATTACCAAGGGTTGTATTTATCATCTTGTTCACGTTCAAGATATAGAAGTAGAACTACCGACTTTTCAGACTATTTCGATAGTTAATGAGTTTCTAGAAGTATTTCCAGACGAGCTCCCTGGTATCCCTCCAGAACGGGAAATTGATTTTGCTATCGATATGCTACACCGTACACAACCCATGTAGCGACCCTTCAGAAATAATATAAGCCAATAACTCATGAGATTTTTGCATATATTTTCCTCACACTAGTAAAAATGACATAAAAAGTATATTGCCAACTTCCGAGTACCCAAACTAGGGCGTTCATTCTTCACACAATCATTCAAAATTAGTGGTAAATTTAATATATTACAAGACTTAGGTTTACACACCCCAAAAGAACCAAACATATAGACATACTTATATTACATGACATGATCAAATTAGTCCTCAAAATTTCATGTAAATATACAACACATAGATCATGTACAAGTCCCAAGGTTTATACAAAATATAGATGCCTATATGCAAATGTGATCTTCCTTAAAGATCTCAAAATCTCCATCTCTAATGGCCCGCTTCACGCCTCCTCTCAATCTTTCCTTACGATAGAAACAACTATCGCTAAGCATATAGCTTAGTGGTGCAAAACTATAGGTTCGAAGCCATCAGATTCACCAAACTACCTTTCTCAAGTCATGTGCAGCATAATCAAACATAATAAGTAAATCAATTAAAAAATATATCAAGAGTATCAAGTTCGATATTTAGAGGTCCAAATGTCAAGAATGCTCATAGCACCATTTTCCAAAATATTCAATAACAAGGCTCGCCCAATATGTACATCGTGTCTTCACACCAAGCACAAGCAAGTATCCAGAAGGGCTAACACCCTGTATCAAGAAGGGTCAAAGCCCAATAATCAAGAGAACCAAGAACCATATTAAAAATGGCTTTCTAGTTCGTACTTAAAAATGGACAACTTCCATTCTTAAGACGGACTAGAAATCCAAAGTCAAGATGGAAAATGATCCGAATCAAAAGGCATGCCAATAGTGACAAAGTCATAGCCACAAGAAGGATAAGGTCCCAACAAGAGTGCCAAGTGATCAAACAATCCGTACAAGTGGGTGAGTTACACAAGCGCCTTTAACGTCTTAAAAGATACCAACACGACAATGCAAAGTGACAAGATGTCACCAAGGTACCAAGATCAACTTTCAGATATACTAGCAGTTAAAAGGGTGCAAGTACAAGTTTATACACAAACCTCAGTGCTTTAGTAAAGAAAAGTCCAACACAACTTCGCGAGTTCAAACCGTAGACCAACCAACGTTTCAAGGTCCTCAACTTGTTCACGAGTATATACAACCTTAAAAATACAATTAAATAACCTATTTAATTACTAGCAGCTCAATAATGTTGATGTAAAACAGGATTATCATCACAAGTAAGCTTAGCCTTTACAAATACGACTATGCTCCCAAAACAGTGATTCTGGCCAGCCTAGTACCTCATGTCACAACTTAGATTTGAAAAGGAAAACGGCAAAACTAGACTTTATAACCTTCGTGAAAGATGTAGATACATCTCTTAGGGTTGCAAACAAATAATAATCACCGCAAAATATATTTTGTACGACAAGATATAATCAAAACACTAACAGTTGTTCATACAGGATTTGAAATTTCAAAATTTGGACAGAACTTGTCCTATGTTGCGTCCCATATTTCGAATTCATAACTGCTACATCATAGTTTTACATAAAGAGTTGTAGGTCTACGAATTAGCTTTCCAAATCATATTTATTTACTGTAAACTAAGTTCTAGAGCAAGAGATATGCATAAACTACCAAACACTAGCCAGCTCAGAAACAGATTTCGTCACTTACCAAAAAGAAGTGTCTCGAATTCCAGCCAAAAGGGCCAAGTTTTTCTCTTGTGATTTTGAAGAAAAATCTGTTTAGATATGTTTCTAAGGTTATAAGACTTGAAGAAAACGAATTTACTAAAGGAGGTGTGAAAATATATAGTAAAACAAGTGATGTTTATCACTTGGGCAGCTGTCCTTCAAAGGTGCTGCCCAAAGATTTGTGTGCTGCCCAAAATGCATAAATATACACCTATATGTATATCCCTCACCTCCTGTTAAAGTTATACATAATTCTAATAAGAATATTACGAAATTACCCCAATACAATACCTTAAATTACTATCACAATTTATGTTAAGCAAGTTAGCAATTATCACAACATTTCAAGTTCCCAAAATGAGAGTAAAACATATTGTAATAATTAAGCAATGGTAAATTGAAATGCGACTCTTGGTTAATATTTAGGGGTGTTACAACCCATATTTATCCCTCCTTATAGAATGGCTCCTGCTGAGCTAAAGGAGTTGAAGGATCAGCTGAAAGACTTGCTAGATAAAGGCTTTATTAGGCCTAGTGCTTCACCATAGGGTGCACCAATGTTGTTCATAAGGAAGAAAGATGGCTCACTAAGAATGTGTATCGATTACCAACAGCTGAATAAGGCAACTATAAAGAATAAGTATAACCTTCCAAGGATAGATGACTTGTTTGATTAGTTACAAGGTGCTAAGTGTTTCTCAAAGATTGATTTAAGATCAGGGTACAACCAGATACGAGTTCGGGAGAAAGACGTTCTAAAGACAGATTTTAGAACCAGATATGGACACTTTGAGTTCTTGGTAATGTCTTTTGGATTAACAAATTCCCCAGCAGTGTTCATGGACCTGATGAATAGTATATTCAGGCCATATCTAGACTTATTTGTGATCGTATTTATTGATGATAATTTTGTGTATTCACGTTCAAAAGATGAGCATACAAATCATCTGCGAGCAGTCCTTCAGGTTCTTCGAGACCGAGAACTTTATGCAAAGTTTTCTAAGTGTGAGTTCTGGTTGGACTCTGTAGCTTTCTTAGGCCTTATTGTATCAGATGCAGGCATTGCGGTTGATACACAAAAGATTGAGGTCGTAAACACTTAGCCCAGACCCATGACTTTGACTGAGGTTCGTAGTTTCTTAGGGTTAGCTGGGTACTACAGAAGGCTTGTAGAGGGGTTTTCTTCAATTTCAGCCCCATTAACGAAGCTAACTCAAAAAGTAGCTAAGTTCTAGTGGACTGAGTCTTGCGAGCATAGTTTCCAGGAGCTGAAGGATAGGTTGACATCAGCACAAATTCTTGCATTGCCTGACGGTTAAGAAGGCTATGCGGTGTATTATGATGCTTCTGGTGTTGGGTTGGGATGTGTTCTAATGCAACATGGTAAGGTTATCGCATATGCTTCAAAACACTTGAGAAAGCATGAGAAGAACTATCTGACCCACGATTTAGAGTTGGTTGTAGTTGTGCATGCGCTAAAGATCTGGAGACACTATTTGTATAGTGTTCATGTTGACATCTTCACAGATCATAAAAGCATTCAATATATCTTTAGACAGAAAGAGTTAATTCTGCGACAACGTCGATGCCTTGAGTTATTGAAAGACTATGACGTGGACATTTTATATCATCCAGGAAAGGCAAATGTGGTAGTTAATGCCCTCAGTCAAAGATCTATGGGTAGTTTATCATATTTAGGTGTTGAGAAGCGTGAGCTAGCACGAGAGCTTCATCAGTTAGCTAGCTTGGGAGTCAGATTGTTAGAGGCAGAAGATAGTGGGGTTACAATTCAGGACACATCCATTTCATCTCTAGTTGTAGAAGTAAAATCACGGCAACAAAAGGATCCTAGCTTAGAGCAGCTTAGAGCCAAGACTCAGAATCAACAGATTTTAGCATTTGATATAGCAGGAGATGGAGTCCTTAGATATAGTGGTCGATTGTGTGGTCTGAATGTTGTAGGCCTTCCGCATTGGATTATGGAAGAGGCACATCATTCTCATTAATCTATTCACCCTAGTTCGACAAAGATGTACCATGATATTAACGAGATCTATTGGTGGCACGGGATGAAGAAGGACGTTGTTGAGTTTGTGGCACAGTGCCCTAACTGCCAATAGGTGAAGGTTAAGCACCAAAAGCCCATTGGGCTAGTTCAGGAGATAGCCATTCCTTTGTGGAAGTGGGAAGTAATTAATATGGATTTTATTACAGGGTTACCTCGATCGCGTCGCAAGTTTGACTCTATTTGGGTAATTGTTGATAGACTAACAAAATCAACCCACTTCTTACCAGTCAGGGCTACTTTTACGGCCGAAAACTATGAACTGCTCTATATTAGGGAGATTGTTAGGCTACACGGTGTCCCAATATCTATTATCTCTGATAGAGGAGCACAACTCACTGCCAACTTTTGGAAGTCCTTCCAGAAAGGACTGGGGACACAGGTTAATATTAGTACAGCCTTTCACCCTCAAACAGATGGTCAGGCTGAGCGCACAATTTTGACACTCGAGGATATGCTATAAGCATGTGCGCTAGACTTCAATGGGAGTTGGGATGACCACTTACCTCTTATAGAGTTCGCATACAATAATAGTTATCATTCCAGCATCGGGATGGCACCTTATAAGGCTTTGTATGGACAGAAATGTATATTCCCCATTAGATGGTTCGAGGTAGGTGAGTCAGGGTTGATTGGACCCGACTTAGTACAGCAGACAGTGGAGCAGGTCAAGCTCATACGGGAGAGGTTGCTAACAGCTCAAAGCCAACAGAAATCATACTTAGATATGCGATGAAGGGACTTAGAGTTTTGCATCGATGATTGGGTATTCTTAGAAGTCTCGCCTATGAAGGGGGTTATGAGATGTAGCAAAAAAGGAAAGCTTAGTCCAAGATTCATTGGGCCATACCGGATCCTTCGGAGGGTAGGACGAGTGGCTTATGAGTTAGAATTTCCTTCGGGGCTAGAATCTATTCATCCAATTTTCCATGTATCTATGCTACGGATTGTCCCATGTATCTTCTCGGGTTGTCCCAGTTGAGGATGTTCAGATCACAGAACTCCAGTTGCCATATTAGATCAGCAGGTCCGTAAATTGAGGACTAAAGAGGTGGTTTCGGTTAAAGTATTGTGGAGGAAAAAGAATAAAGAGAAGGTGACCTGGAAAGCTGAGGATGGCATAAGGTCCAAATATCCTCACTTGTTTCATATCCCAGGGTAATGGCATATCACTTTATATTGGTGCAGTGAAGTAAGATACCTATCTGGTTTTTTTTATATTGTTGCTTATTATTATTGTTGTTGTCATTGTATATTTGCTCGCACTGTTATTGCGGAGCTATAGTGCTTAGCAATTTATGTCATTATGTGAGACGCCTAGGTTAGACTTTTTGCATTTTAGGTTCCTGCATAGTGACAAACTTCACCGGGTGACTCAGATTTTTTTTTTCATTCAAGGACGAATGTTTCTAAGGGGGAAAGGATGTAACACCCCGACTTTTCAAAACGTCTAAATTAACTCGCATCTTCATGGAAAGACAAGAATGGTGAGTAATAAATTTAAAATGATGTGGTATGTCATATTTTAAGTGGCAAAATTAAAGTTGGCGAGAGTTATCGTAAGTTCCTATTTAAAGATTTGTCTAAAATTTGGGTCAAATATCTTGGCTGTTTTCACCCAATATATAAAGAGTTAGAAGGCCTATCACCCATTAAATCGAAAGCCTACGAGTGTAGTTTGCAACGCAATAAACCTCGTATCAACCGACATCAGAGTAAAAAGTTATGAGGGTTTTACTGGGCACTGTCGGGGCTGAATCCGAGTTGGATCCAGGTCGGGTCAAAAATATGGTATGTCAGCTTATTTAACGTTTTAAGCCATGAAAACATTTTATTTCAGTTCCAAACCTGAGAGAAAGCTTAAGAGAGGGTTCCTATGGAGTTCTAGCATGATGAAGGTTAGTTTTTGACGATTTTTACCATTAAACATTGCCCCCGTGCCTAAAACGTAATCCCTACACGTGGCAATCATTTTTCCCTTCTATTAGATGTGTTTGGAGCTGCTTTTTGAAGATATAAATTTGTAGTTATTGGTGTTTCTTCAAGGTTTACACTTGGTTAACTAAGGTAATCATCTCGAGACCCTTTTATGGTTGGTTTTTTGAATTTCTACGGACGTTTCGACAAATAGGGGCAATATGGCAAATCTTCCGATTTAAGATTAATTATGAACTGTTTATAGGTGCATACCGGCTATGTATATATAGTGTTTGCGAAGCTTAGGACATAAGGAATAAATTTCGTGAAGGAACTACGGTCTTTCAAGCGTTCATTGGAAAGGTATGTTAAGGCTATTCCCTACTTATGGCATGTTTCCTTAAAGCTTAGGAGCAATGTAATTGGGTTGTTATCCTTGTTACACTTGTAGACATTATTGTTGATTGTTGGCTGCTCGAGTTGATATAATCCTCCCTTGTCAGGATTCTTATTCAGTTAGTAGTGTCCCTATGTAGGACACGACTTAGAGGTTATTTGTATAGGTTGCTTATAACTAAATTGCTCACTTTTAGCAATTGGATTGTTATTGTTGCCCTTGGGGCTATTGTGGTTAGCTGCAGGAATGTGATCTATGCCTAGAAGGGCTAAGTTCTGCTTACAGAGTTATATGGATTCCTAAGAGGGCTATGAATTGCCTACAGGGCTATATTGACGCCTAAGAAGGCTATGTGCTTCCTAAAAGGCCATGTTGTTGCCTAAGAGGGCTATGAGTTGTCTATAAGCTATGTTGAGGCCTAAGAGAGATATGTGCTGCCTACGAGGCTATATTAATGCCTAAGAGGGCTATGTGACTTGCTAAGGGGCTAGGGGACTACCGATAGGGGTATATAGGCTGATTGGCACCTTTCGAGCTTATGGGGACCTGAGTAGGTGGTCTTGTGTGTTGTTTGTACCTGCCGAGCTTATGGGGGCTTGGTTAGGTTGTTGTTTTATTATTTTTGACAGGTTTAGATTTAGGAGCAGGTCAGTACACTTATCTTATCCTTGATTTATTTATCAGATTATTCCACTATATCAGGATACTTCCTCATAGTCTATTGCCTTTCATACTCTGTACATTATTTTGTACTGATGCCCCATTGCCTTGGGGGCGCTGCATTTATGCATGCAGGTCCTGACAAACGACCGAGTAGACCTCCTCAGCAGTAGGATTGACTTTTATCTAGTTGGCTAGTCCCTTTCCTCCGGAGCTGCCAGAGTTGGGAGGTTTGTTACCTTTTGTTGTATATATCATTATGGGTAGGCTGGGGCCTTATCCCGCTAATCTTTACTACTCTTAGAGGCTTACAGACTAGTGTGTAGGGTGTATAGCTACGTTATGGCCATACAGGCCAATGTTATTGGTTTGCTGAAGCTTGTGAGTTGTTTGATGTATTGTATTGATATATACCTGCTTTTAGTTTTGGTATAGATATCATGGTGGCCTCGACGGCCCAATCAAGACTTCTGTGCTTGTTGGCTATTTTTTTATATGATTTCCTGGGAGTACCTGTTTCTTTTATAGATCAGTTGACAGTGGCCTTGCCATCCGAGGGTTTAGTTTTAAGCCGAGATATACTTGTTTGTTTTCTTGATTGCGTGTGGCTTCCATTCGCTAGTAGCAAATGGTTCAGCAGGGTCGACTTGAGCCTGAGTTTTGGCATTAGGAGCCAGTTGCGCCCCTCGAGTTTGGGGCGCGACTCTTATCTCCTATAACAAGAACATGAAAAATGAACTAAGGTTACTTCAAAAGGTATTGTACATGAGTTCAACGGTTTTAAAGATGATGATGACTTCTATTGTCCATGTTTATGACTTTTGATTTCTAATCTCTTATATGACATTTAAATTTGGCTATTTGCATGTTTTGAAATGAAATTTCCCTTTTAGCATGCTTTAAATATTTTTATGCATAGTTATCATATTTAGTGCATTTTTGTACTAACGCATGTTTTTGCCTACATTTTTCACAAATGTAGGATCCGACAGACATGGTTTCTATTTTAGTGGCTAGAGCTTGGACTTTGATTTCTTCCCGAGCTTGGTGAGTCCTCATGGTTTGAGGACGGAGTTATTGTTTTAGTTTCCATTTCTTGTATTTCCTTTTTTGACATGATGTACGGACTAGGCTCGATTTCATTCAATATTGTAATAGATGGCTATGATGAGACAATTGTCTAGACTTCCATTTTCTCTTATGAAAAACTTTTAGACTTGAAATTTGTTTTACTCTTATTTTTCTATTTCTTATGTTTATGAGAGCTAAGTGGCTTGTATGGAGTCCTTCGGGGTCTTATACGCCATGTTACATCTAGGGGGTACCCCTGGGTCGTGACAAACTTGGTAATCAGAGCACAAGGTTTAGAATGATCCTAGAATGGCGTCTCATAAGCCATGTCTAGTACAGTCTTGTTCATGAGTGTGAAGCGCGCTACATCTATGAATGAGAGGCTACAAGATGTTTAGGAAATTTCACTTCCTCATTACTCTTAAGTCGTGCCTTAGAGTTTAACTCTAAAAGATATATCTCTCCTAATACTTTCCCTTTATTGTTCAGGTTGATGACTACTAGAGGGGATGCTAGAAGGATGAAGACCCTCAAGAGTTTGTCGAGAATGTGGGTACAGCGGCTTCGAGAATGAGGGATTTTATGAGAATGAACCCTCCATAATTTTATGGCTCCAAAGTTGAGGAAGACCCTCAAGAGTTTGTCGATGAGTTCTATAAGGTACTTGCTATTATGGGGGTGACTCCGATAGAGAAAGAGGAATTGGTCACTTACCAGCTGAAGGGGGTTTCTCAAGTATGGTATGATCAGTGGAAAGAGGAAAGGCATGTAGTAGTTGGTCTCGTAGAGTGGGAAGTGTTTAAATAGGCATTTCTTGATAGGTTCTTTTCCCTTGAAATTAGGGAAGCAAATGTGCAAGAGTTCATTAACCTTCGTCATGGAAGTATGAGTGTGACGGAGTATGCCCTAAAGTTCACCCGATTGTCTAGGTATTCTCCAACAATGGTGGCGGATCCTAGAGCTACGATGAGTAAGTTTGTGATAAGTATATCTAATATGGTGGTTAAAGAGTGTCGTACCGACATGCTCATTGGTGACATGGACATCTCTCTTCTTATGGTCCATGCATAACAAATTGAGGAGGAGAAACTCAACGAAAAGTCTAGGGAGGGGAAAATGGCTAGGACCGGTGATGGAAACATCTCTAATGTAAAGTCTGATAGACAAGGTCAGCCTATATTTCAACAAAGGTTTTCCGGTCAAGGTTCCGCTAATTCTCCTCCTAAGTCAAATAAGGAAAGGGTGACTAACCCTAAACCTCAAGAAGGAAATGGAGGTGGTTCTTCTTTTGCTAGATCTACTTGTGTGAAGTTTGGGAAGAAACATAATGGAAAGTGCCTAGCCGGCACGGATGGTAGCTATGGTTGTGGCAAGAGTGGCCAAAAAGTGAGAGATTGCATGATGCTTAAGGTCAAGGGGAGAGGGGGAAATTAAGCTCCTCCTAGCCGTTCAAACTCCAATTCTCCGAAACAAAACCATTTTTATGTTGTCCAATCCCAAGGTGACTAAGAGAACTCTCCAAATGTAGTCATTGGTATGCTAAAAGTTTTTCATCATGATGTGTATGCTTTGTTAGAACCTGGTGCTATGTTATCTTTTGTGACGGAATATGAGGCGATAAGATTTGATGTTCCCCCAGAAGTGTTATTAGAACTGTTGGTGACTCTATGGTGGCTAAGACAGTCTATAGAGAATGTCCCGTATCCCATAGAGTTACTCTTGTTGACTTGGTAGAGCTTGACATGTTAGACTTTGATGTGATTCTTGGTATGGATTGGATGCATGCATGTTATGCCTCTATTGATTGTAGGACTCGGGTGTTTAGATTCTAATTCCTGAATGAGCCTATCCTAGAGTTGAAGGTTTTTAATTCTATGCCTAGGGATCAATTGGTGTCTTACCTTAAAGTTATGAGGATGATCTTAAAAGGTTCATTTTACCATCTTGTTAGGGTAACGGATGTAGATTCTGAAACCCCTACTCTTGAGTCGGTCCCCATAGTTAATGAATTCCTAAAAATTTTCCCCAATGATTTACCTAGTATTCCTCCCGAGCGGGAGATATATTTTGATATTGACCTTCTCCCGGATACGCAATCTATCTCTATTCATCCCTATATAATAGCTTCGGCAGAGTTGAAAGAGCAACTAAAGGATTTATTGGATAAGGGTCTCATCCGACCGAGTATCTCTCCGTGGGGTGCTCCCGTATAGTTTGTTACAAAGAAGGACGGGTCTCTTCGAATGTGTATTGATTATCGTCAATTGAATAAATTGACCATTAAGAATAAGTATCCTCTTCCAAGGATAGATGACTTGTTTGACTAACTTCAAAGGGCTAGTTACTTCTCTAAAATTGATCTTCGTTCGGGTTATCACTAATTGAGGGTGAGAGGGGCTGATATTCCAAAGACGGCCTTTAGAACCCGGTATGGTCATTATGAGTTTGTGATAATGTCATTTGGGTTGACTAATGCTCCGGTGGTGTTTATGGATTTGATTAATAGGGTGTTTAGACAATACCTTGATATGTTTGTAATTGTGTTTATTGATGATATTTTGATCTATTAAAGGAGTGAGAATGAACATGTTGACCATTTGAGAATTGTGTTGCAAGTTCTTAAGGACCAACAACTTTTTGCAAAGTTTAGCAAGTGTGAATTTTGGTTAAGGTCTGCAGCTTTCCTTGGTCATATTGTGTCAAGTAAAGGTATTGAGGTATATCCTAAGAAGACGGATGCAGTCTATAGTTGTCCTAGACCTCTATCTCCTTCTGACATTAGAAGTTTTTTGGGTTTGGTCGGTTACTATTGAAGGTTTATTGAGGGATTTTCTTCCATTTCTTCTCCTTTGACGGCTTTGACTCAAAAGAAGGCAAAATTTCTGTGGTCGGAAGCTTGTGAGAAAAGTTTCCATGAGTTCAAAGATAGACTTAATTTCGCTACGGTGTTGACCTCACCGAAAGGTATGGATGGTTTTGTGGTGTATTGTGATGCCTCTAGAGTTGGGTTGGGATGTGTGCTTATGTAAAATGGTAAGGTGATTGCATATGCTTCAAGGAAACTTAAAGTCTATGAGAAGAATTATCCTACCCATGATCTTGAGTTAGTGGCAGTTGTTTTTCCCCTCAAAATATGGAGGCATTACTTGTATGGGGTTCATGTTGATGTTTCCACCGATCACAAAAGTCTATAATATGTGTTTAGTCAAAGTACTTGAATCTTCGCCAAAGATGGGGGCTATAACTCTTGAAGGATTATTACATGAGTGTCCTTTAGCACCCCGGTAAAGCTAATGTAGTAGCGGATGCTCTTAGTAGATTGTTGATGGGTAGTGTTGCTCATGTAGATGAAGAAAAGAAAGAGTTAGTTTGTGATGTTCATAGGCTGGCCCGACTAGGTGTTCAACTAGTGGATTCCACCAAGGGTGGCGTCGTAGTCCATAATGGTTCTAAATTGTCCTTTGTGATGGAAGTGAAGGCTAAGCAAGGTCTTGATCCCACTTTGGTTGAGTTGAAAGAAGTGGTGCTTAAGAAATCCATTGAGGCTTTCTCTCAAGGGGGAGATGGTTTTCTTAGATATCAAGGACATTTATGTGTTCTGAATGTAGATGACTTGAGGGAACGAATCCTTGAAGAATCCCATAGTTCTCAGTATTCTATTCACCCGGGAGCCACCAAGATGTACCGTGACATACAGGAAGTCTATTGGTGGAATGGGATGAAGAAAGATATTATGGAATTTGTGGCCAAGTGTCCTAATTGTCAACAAGTGAAAGTTGAGCACCAAAGGCCAGGAGGTTTATCCAAGTCATTGTTATTCCTACATGGAAGTGAGAAGACTTGAATATGGACTTTATAATTGGTTTGCCTTGCACCCTGCGACAACATGATTCAATATGGGTAATGGTAGATCGGATGACGAAATCGGCTCATTTTCTTCCCATTCGACAGAGGACTATTCCTAGATGTACTTGAGAGAGTTGGTAAGATTGCATGGTATGCCTTTGTCTATTATTTCCGACCGTGGTAACCAATTCACTTCTCAATTTTGAAAGTCATTCCAAAAGAGTCTTGGCACAAAGGTTAAGCTTAGCACGGCTTTTCATCCCCAAAACGATGGGAAAGTGGAGCGTACTATCCAAACTTTGGAGGACATGTTAAGGTCTTATGTGATCAATTTTAAGGGTAATTGGGATGACCATTTGTCGTTGATGGAATTTGCCTATAATAATAGCTACCATTCAAGCGTAGGTATGGCTCCATTTGAGGCTCTTTATGGTAGGAGGTGTAGATCTCCTATAGGTTGGCTTGTGGTGGGTGAAGTTGTGTTGATAGGTCCCTAGCTAGTTTATGAAACTATTGAGAAAGTTCAGCTTATTAAAGAAAGGTTGAAAGCAGCTCAAAGTCGACAAAAGTCATATGTCGATGTTAGAAAAAGGGATCTTGAGTTCGTGTTCATGATTGGGTTTACTTGAAAATCACACATGTGAAGGGTGTAAGGAGGTTTGGTAAGAAAGGGAAGCTTAGTCCCTGGTATGTAGGTCCATATCAAATTTTGAGACGTATTGTTAAGGTTGCCTATGATAACTCTTGGCATATGAGTTGACATCGGTACATACAGTTTTCCATGTCTCTATTCTTAAGAAGTGTGTTGGATATCTGACGGCCATAATTCCCCTAGAAGGGTTGGGAGTTAATGAAAGTCTCTCTTATGAGGAAGTTCCGATTGAGATTTTGGACCGAAAAGTTAAGAGGTTAAGGAATAAGGAAGCTGCTTCCATAAAAGTGTTGTGGAGGAATCACATAGTTGAGGGTGCTACTTGGGAGTCCGAGGACAATATGTGTACCGATATCCTCATCTCTTTCCTTCTACTCCTACTCTAGCTTGAGGTTATGAGTTCCTCTTTGTTTTTCTATGTTTTGGGAGTCATATGTGTTTAATGTGTCCCATGGTCTCCTTAAGTTATGCATGATCATGAATGCTTATATTTCGAAATAAAATGAATTATATGATTGACTTTCCTCATGTCATTGTGCATTAAGTATGAGTTGCCTATATGCATCATGAGATAAATTGTGGATCATGCTTTAGTTGTGCTTTTTTAGAGTAAATTGCATATTGGCTCCATAAATTTTGTGTTGAACATGCTTTTGAGATTGGGAAGGTAGTTCCTCCTAGAACATGAGAAATGTTTAAATGTTTCATCCATAATGGGTTGTTAGATGTAGTTCCTACTTCCTTGAGATGTATTGAATGTGTTTTGTATGAAGTTGATGTTTCCTCCTTCTTTTTGTGCATTGTTATGATGTTGCATGCATGATGGGCTGCTTGTCTTGAGTTTTGACTTCCTTAAGGTGTCTAGAACGTCATTCAAGGATGAATGGTCCCAAGGGGAGATATTGTAACACCCCATATCCGAATAAGGGTAATGAACCAAAAATTCAAAACCTACAGGTGCCATCCACGAGGACCACAGACGGACTGTAGGTGGACCCACGGACCGTAGGTGTGGTCCGTGGTTGGAGCCCCAAAATAGGACTTTCTGACTAGGATAGACTGTCCACCTAGACGAGTCATGGGTCAGACCACAGTTAGTCGACTGGGGTTCGTGGATGGGTCACTCGGAGCTTATCCAGGTATGGACCACGGCGGGACCTACGGACAATAGATTTTACACGCCCCGTGGTCCAGGCACCGTAGGTCAGGACAAAAACTTCTAAGCAACAATCACGCTTCACCAGGACGGATCGTAGGTCCATCCACGATCTATCGACTGGGTCCATTGATTGGTAGGTCGGTGGCAGCTGACGGTTAGCTCAGGGGTAGTTGAGTCTTTTCCTAATTAAATGGTTCCCATACTATGTTGTTTTGCCTACATTTAAGACCCCTATATAAGCCTTTTTCCCCCAAATTAGACCCACTTAATTCATTCTTTCTAAATCCCAAAAGAAAAACCAAAACTTCTTCTCAAATATTCTCTCTCTAGAACTTGAAGAAGAAGAAGAAGATTCAACTAGGGTTTGAAGCTAAGGATCCAAATTTTCCATTGAAGGCTAGTAATTAGAGTCAAGGTATGATACCTTTCATCCATGGACACCTTGCATCCATGGAGTTCCTTCAAAATTCAATTTCAAAAGAAAGATAGAAATCCCCCATTGTTAGGGTTTGATTCAAAAGTAATGGGTTCTTTTCAAACTTGATTCTAATGGTTAAATTATTTTATTATAAGTATGAATTGATGATTTCCTGTGGTTGTTATGATGTATCTCCTAGAACCCATGAAATCCCCATATTTCTCAATTGTGATGTTATAATGTGGGTCTTTGTTGATGAAAGAGGATATTTAATGAATTGATGCATGAAGTGATAGAGTCACATGAATTATAATGAAATCCATGTCTAATGCTTGAATTCTAGATGTGACGATTGAAAGTAGGTTATGAACCTTGAAAAGGTAAAGTATGAGACTATGCATGTTATTATGAAATCTAAGTGAATTCTTTAAGGACACTTTGAGAGTAAAGTGTTAATGATTATTATAATGTTGTTGTGTTGTCTCAAAGGACATTCTGATGAACACATAATGAACATGATGTGAAAGGTTTTCTCACATAATGAAGATTCTAATGTTGAAAGGCTTTCTCACCATGAGCGCTCTTGGAAAAACTCTCTAGGCGCAATTTAGCAGGGCTGCTAATGTGCACCGAATAGGGAATTTCCATGGGAAAGCAACGAAGCTCCGGGAAGAATGTGGTGGCTAGTGGATCACTGTTTACGCCTGAGTTTAGTAGAGATCAACAACAGTCTACAATCACTTTTGGCAGTTACCTACCAGCTAGGTTTCAATCTATTGAAGAAGAAAACAAAGAGTTGCAGTCTAGTTCGGATTCACAAAAGTCAATCCAGCTAGAGGCCTATGGTGGAACTACAATGGACTCACAACCAACGATGAGGAGGCTACAATTTTCAGGGGTAGAAACTTATGGCCTAGATCTGAAGACGACAACTCTAGAATAGGTTGAGAGATTGGAAAACAGGAAGGCGTAATGGGGGAAATCACTTGAACATATACCTCCGAGCTTGCAAAATGGGAAGAAATGTGTAACGATTGTAAAAGATGACTTGAATGAAATTGCAAGCTATTGGAAGTCTGCATTGATTGGGTTTGTTATAGGTGATACTCCATACATAATCCATTGAGAATTTTATCCAAGCTACCTGGAAGAAGCATAATATGCCTCAGATTCTGCTCCATGACGAGGGTTACTTTGTGTTCCGGTTTGATACTGAAGAGGAATGTGAACATATCCTTCATGAGGGTCCATACACATTCCAAAATAAACTATTCGCTCTACAAAACTGGGAATTGAACTTTGAATTTAACCTTGATTGTATCACCACAATTCCTTTGTGGGTTACATTACATGGGTTACCGGTGGGATACTGGTCAAAGGATGCTCTAAGTAAGGTCACTAGTGCAATTGGAAAACCTCTCCATACAGATAATTTTACAGCTGATATGACACGAATTTCTTATGCGAGGATTTTGGTGGTGGTCGATGTGGCTCAACTTTTGCTAGACAACATTGATATCTCGACCTCCTATGGGGAATTTCAACAATCAGTGGTGTATGATTGGCGTCCTAAGTTTTGCTCCAGCTGTATGAAGTTTGGACATGAGCTTTAGTAGTGCTGGAACAAGACTGATCGTGGTGTGATTGAAGAGGAATTTCAGGAAAAGAAAAGATGAAAAAGAAGGAACAGGAGGAGACCTAAGCCCCATGTGTGGAAAGTAAAGCAGAATCAAGCTACTAACGATGAGAATAGGGTGGTTCAAACTACAATTCCATCGATAGAAGAGACAAAAAATGAGGATGAGTCTAAGGAACCTGAACCAGAGGCAATATCTGGTTGCTTGATACGATTGATGCTTATCGTGACCAACAACACTATCCTACGATAAGAGTGTCTACGATCATCAATAATATAGTAACCCAACCGAGGGTTAGGGTCGTGTCCCAAGGAAGCGGTTTCGAGAATTAATAACCAATTATAATTTCATTCAAGTTAGTCGTAGTTAAAGACATTTGCGATAAAAGACATTGTAAGTGCAAAAGAGGTGACACAAAAGTGTCAAATATCAAAAGGGGGTTTTGTAATAAGTACTAAAACAGCAAAATAAACAAGAAAATCAAGTATAGGGAAAGGTTCTTGGGATGTGACCGCAATACAAGTAGAGATAAATTGTTGGGTACATACTTTTGATCGGAGATTTGCAAAATAATAGTGACTAGGCTAAACTTTAAATGGAAATAAGTTCTCTCTCGGGCAACTTACCCCATTTCAAATGCGTTCCTCTCGGACACCCATTTGCCAGATGAAGACCAGCCTACACTTTACCCCACTCACTCTCTCAATCTGAGTGTTAGGATATGGGACTAGGACTCACCCTCTCGGGCTGAACCTCATGTCGACCCACTCCTTAGGCCATCAGTCTAGTGGTTTTGGTTTTGCGACCTCCCTCTCGGGCAAGCCGAAAACACATGGGTGGCTTTGTATTTGCAACTACAAACCCTTTAGATTAAACCACAACCACTAGGTGAAATCACCATTAAAATACATCTAACCTATCAGCAAGCAAGACCCAACAAAAATATCAACCCATATTTGCTAAATCACAACCCAAGAATGGGAGTTTTTAGCCACACATCAAGAAATAAGAAATTATACCTAACATGATAATGAAATCAACTGGGTATAAGAAATTAAATCTTGAATTAAGCAAAGGAAAGTTAATAGAGAAGACCTACTTCCAACTTGGAGAAGAAGAACTTCGTTCTTCAAATCTCCACAAAACCCTCTCCAAACTTGAGAGAAAATATTAGATAGAATATGTTATGAATTAAAAAATTAATAATATTATTATGTTCCTTATATCTCTAATTCTAAATAGTAGTTATAGTTTTCATAGATTGTGTTGCGGAGGATTGTTCGGCGACATTAGTTGAGATCGCCGATGAACTCGACGATCCGCCTTTTGGTCAGCTCATCGCCTTCAGTGTCTTGCCTTTTGCATCCTCGCATTTTGGATCATTTGGCGGTATAGTACTACTTCATGGAACTGATCGGTGACCCGCTGACTGCTCCTTTCCTCGCCTTTTGATCCACTTCCTTCAAGGCTTCGCGTACTGGAACGAAGGGCGGCTCATGTAGTTTCGGTGACCCTATTTGCTCCGTTTTGCGCCTAAGTGTCCATGCTTCCACTAAAACTTCAAATACCTGAAACTTCAGCATTTTAATCAGGTATTGAGGTAAAACAAGCATTCAAGGACACTATTTCCAATAAAATAAAGCCCTAAATGAGTCCAATTTGTGGACTCGTCAACACCCCCAAGTTAAACTTTTGCTTGTCCTCAAGCAAACTCAAGTTCAGCCGTTCAAAAAGAGTGCCTCAAAAAGTGCTACACAAGACTAAATCATGAATGCACACAATAAGACTCAATTCACTTATGCAAGGATCAATTGTGTACTTAAAGATTCAAATTGTGATACACCATCACCAAAGATTCTCATGCTTGAAATACTTGCTACTTGTGCAAGTTCAAGCTCAACAAAAGTATCTAAATGCCCTCGCACAAAGAATGATTCCATATTCACACACATATATGAGTCAATTTAAGATCAGGAATCAGATACAACGCTCACACTCAAAAAGAGGACCACAATGCATGTATTCACCCATAGGTTTGCCCTTATTTTCCAATGGACTTACGATTTGGCTTACTCAATATAAAAAAGGTCTTTCTAAGGCTTGTAACGGGGTTGTGTGCAAAGGTATGGTCATTTAGGCTTAGTAACTTTTTCCTCGTGAGATGCGGTATTCTCAAGACATTCCCTTCCTCTCCTTTATCAATTCTTTGTCTAGTGCTTCTAAGTCACCTTTTTATTCACCTTCCATGAATTGCATTGGAACCCAAAATTCTTCTGTACTTTATTCAACAAATTATTTTATTTTATTTTTATACAGGGGTTCCATTATTCTGCAACACTATGGTTAAGGAACAGTTCTTATAGCACTTCTTGACTTCTCCTTTTCCTTTTCACCACACCCCCAACTTAGGCTTTTTGTCCTAAGTTGGCTATTCACTAAACCACCAATCACGAGGATTATAAGTAGTGGATCAAGTGAGGTCTAGGGTTTATCAAGGTTCTTCCAAAGAAAGGTAAGGCTCAAGGGGTGTTCAAGAGAGTTTCACACGCTCACAGGTAGGTCACAAAAAGAGGTATATGCCAAATTGGCTCACACTATTTAAAATTTCCTAAGATCATCTCAAGAGTACACATTTCTAAATCAATCAGACTAACTGGGCAAATTCTAGGTTTATTCATGCATGGTTCAAAGTAAGCTAATCACACCAGGAATCGATACTTCAGTCAAACAAGACTAGACACATTCGCTAGCGTGCAACGGTCCTCACAAGAAAATCAATTCAATAAATGGCTACTCACAACGAGATGCAAAGAGTGCACATATTGTCTATGTAACTTCATTTGGCCTCGTCCTAGCCATGCATTCATGTTTGTTCAATTGAGAGCACTATTCAAATCATCGGTATTGATCGAAACTGAGACTTAAAGTTTTGCAAAAGAACAGCCA